>LBNU01009752.1:96362-110898 GCA_014162995.1 Artemisia annua | reverse complement strand
GATTAAACATGCAAGTTAGAGGGATTAGGATACCCTCTAAGGTCTGTAATACACGTATTAGGGTTTAACCCTAAAGTTCTCCACTCCAAAATTCGACACAAAATAAGAAAAAACGTTCTATATATATAGAAAACGCGGGCTGACGGCGTCAGCCCAATAGGTGACGTCGTCAGCTCGGTGATTAGGGTTTCCTGACGGCCTTCCTTGACGTGGTCATAATTGCTGGTTCCAGATCTGACGGCCTTAGTTGACGGCGTCACCAAATTGCACTACAAACTCTCTTGCCCGTCACGAGTCTTTTTTCCACTTCTGGACTTCACTTGTTCCTGACGGCGTCACCTTGTAGAGTGTGACGGCGTCACCTTCAGTAATCTTCAAGGTCTTTTGAGTTTTTGTTGTTTTCCGCACTTTTTCACTCCGAAAACGCCCGAAAATGCTTCTTTTGTGATTTTCCCTTCAAAAGTACCTAAAATGAGAAAAGAAACGACTTTTGTTGAAATCCAAACCAAAAACATACGAATTAGGACTCAAACCGACCCCTAAAAACGTAACATTTTTCGTCTCATCACGAACTTTGGCTTAGTTTGACCAATAAGGGAGTAAACCCGTTATGTGATTAGAGAAGACGTAAGCACGAGATATGAGCATATGGATGATTTCACGTGATGTTACATTAAATATATAAGCTCCCTAAGTTTAGAAAAGCCTTGGCTAGTGGCGAGATTTATAAAACATGAGTTGGTGTTTTCCCGTAAACGGGAGTTTCAAAAGTTGGATCTCTCTAATCCCAAAACTCGTTTCGAGTATTCTCAATTAAGCACATAACATGTTCATACCTGTATTGAAAGATCCACATTTGTCGGGTAAGGGGAAAACCGACTTTCAAAATTCGTCCCAAATCATACAGAAGCCTGGCGCGTCAGCCATGCGTTGACGCGTGGGTGAGCGTCAGGAGCAGATATGGATTCAGGGAATTTGGCTACCGTTTATTATTTTATGTGTTTCGAAGGTTTATTTGTCATCATTAAAACATCAGGAGATCTTGATAATATTGCCTCAACATGATCATTAAGAGTTTACTCGCCTATATTTATGATCCAACGAGACAGATTAGATTACGATACACAACATATAAAACTAGCAATAAAACATGTGACAAGCTACTTAATTCTCAGGACAGGCCTTCTATATGTATCTATTATCTATTTGTGTACGTGTTAGCCATTCGCTGATTTGTTCTCATTAGTTTAATTTACTGTTTAATTACCCAATCCTGCTAGTCTCTCAGACTCAAACCCCCCTTGCGTTAGATTAGATTGTAAAACTAACTTAGGATATTAAAATACTGATAGACAAACTAGGATTTACGTTCCACTGTTAGTGATCGACACTCTGCTTACCGCTATATACATATTGATCAGATACACTATCCGTTAGTGTGTGTGTTATAGGATAAGTCGGCTAAATATAAATGTAAAACTTGAAATAGGCAATCACCCTATACTACACCGTGACACGCTGTATACTCACATCAGGAACGTTAACACTTAAATCTATCAGCATTTTAATGATTTAGTCTATTTAAACCTAATTCTAATGCAGCAAAAGGGTTTTCAGCCTGAGAGACTGGCACGAGGTTTAGATTTAATAAAACTGATGTAAATGAGACAGATAACACACACAAGCAGAAAGACAGATATAAAGAAGAGGTCAAACCACTAAGTTAATCATATAAAATGCCAAATTTTTTTAATTGCTATAACGATGATACTCAATTCGTTGGTGTTTCTAACATATGTTAGGCGGGACTTATTCTTAAACTCTAGGATTACTATTTAAGTTTTTCAACAGATTAATCTTGTCACGATTAATCGAAACCCGCATAAAGTATAACTCAATTATTATAAATTTATCATTTATCCCACGAGGGTTTACATTATCTATTTATGCCCTAACTTAATTGCTAGTAGCCTAATGGTCATAGCACTATTGATCTAGTAATAAGCCAAGTTATATGTGATCTTCCCGAATTAATGCTATCATCCACTAATTTAGGACTTATTGAATAGTGCAAGAATCAGTTGCATGAATAATCACATACACATAATATGAATGAAGTATAAATATAACCAATACGCAAGAATGAGTAAGCAATCCAATTAAAACAAATCAAAACATCAAATAATCATAAACAGGGCTAATACCTACATGTATTAGTCCATAATCACAGTAATAATACAATCTATCATGTTCAGAAAGATTTTAGTATACATAAAAAAAGGAAAAATACGCTAACCGAATCATTATAGTGTAGTAAAACAATAAAGGGAATTCTCCTATGGAATTATGGCACTAGCAGGGGTTTCTTGGTCTTTTTTAGTCTCTTGGGTTTTGTACTTAGTGGTTAAAAGCTCTCTTAAAATCGGACTTAGGGTTTTCTATTTATACTTTTACGAATACGGTCGATACGGTGTATCGAGGTAACTTCGCTTGGGTTCCAAGATTATTATAGTATAGAATATTCATACACCGTCTTCCTGATACGGCGTATCACAAAGATTCATACCGCGTATCAAGTCTTATTTATCTTGGATATCTGGTGATGTCTTTGAGATGGATACGACATATCTTCACGATGTCATACGGCGATCCAGTATCTGGATACGGCATATTTTTCAAAGTCAGGCAATGATCTTAATAATCTTCCAAGTCTTGGTATACGGCGTATCCACCTAGACTGATACAGCGTATTCTTGTCTATTTAGTGGACTTTCTCAAACTTGATCCATTTTGCTTCAAAATACGTTAACTATTGCTAACTTTCACCCATTGCTTGCTAATAACTGAGATTGAAATATTTAAGCAATTAAGTAACAAATCTTATGTAAATGATATAAAACAAACAATATACATAAGATAAAGAGTAAATTACACCGTTCGTCCTTGTGGTTTGCGTTGACTGGTGTCGTTAGTCCCTTAACCAAAAAAACTGCACCGTTCGTCCTTAACGGGCAAACGTTTAGCGCCGTTCGTCCCTCCCCCACTAACGCTTGTTAAGTGTTGTTACACCTGAAGTCCCATGAGGGTATACTAGTCATTTCGCTAACCAAAAGGACGAATGGTGCAATTTTTTTATACGTTTGTAAGTTCCGTTTTTTAATACGTTTTCGTCTGTTTTTTTACGTTTTTGTCCGTCTTTTTTTTGTTTTCGTCTCTTTTTTTTACGTTTTCCTCCGTTTTTTTACGTTTTCATCCGTTTTTTTCGTTTTCGTATGTTTTTTTACGTTTTCGTCTGTTTTTTTCCGTTTTCGTCTGTTTTTTTTACGTTTATGCCCGTTTTTTTAATGTTTTTGTCCCTTGTTCTAATGTTTTCATACGCTTTCGTCCATTTTTTTACGTTGTTATCCATTCTTAACCGTTTTTTTTGGTTTTGTTGTATTTTTCAATGTTCTAAATGGCGTGAGGCGTGGCGTGGCGGCATGGCCATGCCTCAAGCCTTACGCACCATGGCGAAGCCATGGCGTTTTTTGAGGCGTGACTAAGGCGGCAAAAAAATATTTATATATTTATCATTTATGTTATAATATCATATTTCATATACATATCGAGTTTACAAAAGGGGAGCTTACAAAAGGTGATATACATAAGAAATAAAATGAAACTAAACTAGTCTTGCATTTTTAAGCCCGCATATTTAGAAATTACTAGGCCCAAAGTTTAAGCCCACATCATCCCCTTCTAAAAATGGTGTCACGCCATACGATAAGGCGTGCCTTGGCGCGCCTTTTCACGCCTTTTCACGCCTTAACCCGCGCCATGCCTTAAGCCGACGCCAAAGTCCTTTTCGTGGCGGCGAGGCCACGCCTCGTGCCTTGGCGACGCCTTTGCGTCGCCTTGGCGCGCCTTTTAGAACACTGGTATTTTTACGTTTTTCTCCGTTTTTTTATGTTTTCATCCGTTTTTTTCCGTTTTCGTCTGTATTTTTACATGTTCCTCCGTTTTTTACGTTTTCATCCGTTTTTTCGCTTTCGTCTGTTTTTTTACGTTTTCCTCCATTTTTTTTACGTTTTCATTCGTTTTTTTTCGTCTGCTTTTTTACGTTTTTGTCCGTTTTTTTTTTTCATTTTCGTCTGTTTTTTTACGTTTTCGTTCATTTTGTTTACATTTTCATCCGTTTTTTTTTGTTTTTGTTTGTTTTTCTTACGTTTTCGTTCATTTTTTTACGTTTTCGCCCATTCTTTTAGGTTTTTGTCTTTTGTTCTAATGTTTTCATACGTTTCCGTTCATTTTTTATATTTTCATACGTTTTTATCCACTCTTATCCGTTTTTATACGTTTTATATGGATAAGTGTTGAAACTAAGATCCTTGATAGATCTTACAGCTCTCGTTGATCGTTAGCAGTGTCTATGTAATCACAAACACTCTAAAAGAGAATCTCCAAAGCTTGTATTCTAAAGCAGAAAACAAATACAAACTTGTAACAATGAATACTAAGAACGTTTGATCCTCTATGGATCTTTTATATATTAAGAACTTGTTTTTCTAGAACGTACATTGAACATAAACTTGTGTTCCTTTTATAGACAAGGAACCCTAACCCTAACCGTTTCCCAAGAAACGTATCTTCTATAAACTTTAAATGATATGCATTATCTTTTCCTAATATTACTCATGCATATCCTAACTACATTACATAATACGCGGTTTAACTATATCCGCAGAAACTAAATATGCTGAACTATGTCTTCAGCAGTAATACTTCTTCAGCAGAATCTATGTCTTCAGCAGATTCCTTCAGCAGTAACCATCAGTAGAATTCTCACTTAGCAGAATTCCCAACAATCCTCCCCTAATCTTGAATTTGACATGGTTAAGTTCAAGATTTCTTGATAGATCTTTAAACATAGCACGATTCAGAGAATTGACTTCGAACATCAGCAGCAAAGAACTAAAAACTTCACATCTCTATGATGAATAAACTTGAAACACCAGATCTTTGCAGCAACATATGACATCAGATACATCAAAACATTATAAGTTTCATACTATTCTCATCACATCCAGGTGTGTTAACTCCTGTGAGAGGTGAATCATTGAAAATAATGGATTTGATGTCTCTTTACCAATAGCCATCACTACTGGAGTAGCCAAATGTTTTAGTTCGAAAACCATGGTACACTGATAACCATATGATTTTCAGTAAATCATCAACTATAAACGTATTTGAGTTGTCTTTACCTGTAGCCGTTTGCTCAGGACTAGCCAATTCTTAAAGGAAACATCCTTGGTGAATTGATAACCAATATGGATTGCCACAGCCTTTACCACAAGCCATATACTCATGGGCTAGTCAATTCTTAGGATATTCAATGAATAATATCCATGGTGAATTGATGACCATTTCAACTCTCAGCAATGAAGCATGGGTGAGTTGAGTACCCTATGATTTTTAGCAAACCATTAAAGCTATCAACAAATTTGATGTGTCTTTACCAAAGCTGTACCCTTTGGACTAGCCAACTCTTTGATGGACACAAGTCACATCTGGTGAGTTGATAACCATCAACAAAGATACTATACAACAAATCTGTAAACAGTTAGTACATTTTTTTTTTTACTAAGAACGAAAAATATACAACAAAATATACCCGAATCACTTAGAAGCTTTCTGTTGGAGAAGCTGAGACTTGATCAATCCAACCAATTGCTCAGCATGTGTGAGTATATTAGAAACTGGATTAGGAGGAACCTCCAACTTCTTTCTCAACAATCTTTTCAGCAGCTTAGGTGACATTTGATACTGCTGATCAGAGAACATGCAAACTCTCATCCCACACTTAGTCTCCACAACATGGATATTAGGATAAGGATAGAACCTCCATGTATCAACCTTCTATAGCTCAGAATCCTTCCAAATAGAATACCCTGTACCCTTAGGAGTGTGAGAATCAAACAACACTTGAAGATCTCCCAATAAGTACAACCTTGAGCCTTGTGGTTTATGATTTGCATAATGATGTGACACAAAAGCATAAAGAGTTTGCAGGTCTGTTCTATCCACCAAATGAAGTATATCTTTCAAGAAAATGAACTCCATAGAAGATCCATCCAGTCTATAAATTGTGTTGAGCTGACCATCAATCACTTTCCAATCTGTCAACACACTATAAGAAGCTTCTGGAAAAGTTGTAGGAGAACCTTTCTTGAGAAAAGTAGCATTGTCAGCCTGGAGATCCACACGTCTAGATGATCTCTCCTTCCTAGCAGTCCTTTTCTTAGAAATCCTCACAGATCTTCTCAAGGCAACATGTCTCTTGTGAGACATCCTCTTCTTTCTTCTACCAGGTACATAATTCCCCATAGAGATAGAAGGATCAACTGTGTCAGATGCACCATAGGCATCTTCAGCAGCAACAGAAGTAGTAGCATCAGAAAGAACTGAGATACCTATATGATACAGCTTATCCATTGCTTCCCTAGCCTGCTTAGCTTTAGCAGCCTCTTGTTCAGCTTTCTTTGACAACACTTCACGATAGTGGAAAAGAAAAGATCCTCCTTTAGCAGCAGATACAGAAGAAGAAGTAGTATCAGTACTTTTCTTCACAGGTTGAGGTAAATGAGGATCAGCAGCAATAGAAGATGCTTCAGAAGGAACAGCTACAATGGAAACATCAGTAGAACCAGGAAGTGCTGAGGATTGACTTGCAGAGGCTTTATCAGTAGAAATGGAAGTCTCTCCTTGTAGTTCAGCAGATGGTATAGGTTCAGTAGCTTGAACAGCATCAGCAGTATGTACACCCTCAGTAGGTAGAACTACAGTCTCAGCAGTTTTGGATCTCTTAGCATCAGGAGCATCCAGAACACTTGCAATCCTTTTAACTGGTTTAATGTTCCTCATGATCACATTATATAACCTCAGCAAGTCAGTGTCAGACAGATTCCATACTTGCTTCTTTTTCAAACCAGAAGTATAGATGGCTGTACTTTGCATGTAAACCACATTCCTCATGTAAGTTCTCTTCTCTGCTTTAGTCTTTGGTTTATCTCTCTTTTCCTTAGCCTTCTGAGCTGCAATGGCTCTTCTTTTCTCAGCTGCATCTTTCTTCTTTTGTCGTCCAAGTGTCACCATCTGAGCAGCAAAATTCTCACTATCAAAATCAACTCCTAGTATACTCTGAGCAAGGGTAAAATTTGATGCAGCTTGCATAGCATAATTGTCCCACTGCTCATCAGTAAAGTGAATGGATTGTGCATCCAATTCTCTTTGTCTTGCAGGAGGTAGATTTGAAGTGAACTGAGCTGAAAGCTTCTCTTGAAGTGCCTTACTTTTCATCATATCTTCATACTCTTTAATCATTCTTGCCTGCTCAGTTATGTCAGTGGCAGTTATATAATCAAGATCAATGACTTCATCATCTAGAGGTGCTTTGCCTTTGTTAGAAAGATCTACATTAGGAAGACTTGTAGATGGCTCAGTAGTAGTATAAGCAGATACATCAGAAGAAACATGTGCCCTAGACTCTTTAACTGTAGGTGAAGCACCAGCAGCATCAGGTTCCAAAACAAAAGTTCTCCCAGCAACAAATACCACTGAAAATTCTTCTGAGGATGTAGGAATAGGTAATGTGTTTTCTTGAGCAGAAACAACAGTCTCCATTTCCTCATCAGCAGGAACTTGAGCATCAACAGCTTTAGAACGTTCAGCAGATACATTTGCCAGATATAATCTTCTTTTCTTTCTGCTGAACTGAATAGTCTTCCTTTGTGAAGTTGCTTTAGGAGAAGAAGCAGCAACTTTGTGAGCCACATCAGCTAATACTCCAAGAGGATCCAACTGTGACTCCTCTGGTTCTTCATCAGAAGCAACCACAAACTTTCTCTTCCTTTTCTGTCCAAGCTGTGCTTCCAAACCCTGAACCTATGCTTTCAAAGCTTCTATCTCAGCACTCATTGATGATTTAGTATCATTGAGCTCCTTTCTCAACTCAGCAACTTCCTGATTATTCCTGTTAAGCATTTCATAAACAGTTGTGAGAGTAATAGGGTCCTCAGCTCTACCAACAGATTGCTCAGTGGTATTGGGAGCTTCATTGGGCCTTTCAGGAGAAATAGGCTCAAAAGTAGGAAAATCATCAAAAATATTCCTATCTGGGCTTGGTGTGGACAGTCTAGTCATCGCTGGTTCATGAGGCAAAGGCATTTGAATACCATAAGACTGTAAAGTCTCCTCAACCTCAGGAACTTGCTCATCATGAACAATAGAGATAGGTGGTGATGGTGGTCTAGGTAAATTGGATGGTGGTGGTTGGTCAGAAGATACATTAGATACCTCAGCAGCATTTGAAGGACCCTCATCAGTGGCAACTGATGGATTACCATCAGCAGCAATACCAACAGATAATGAAATACCATCATCAGCAGGAGGTGGAGAGGGTGGAGCCTCAGCAGCAATACCCTCACCAGCTTCATTGTTACCCTGTGGCAACATTGCTGGTAAAAGAGGATGACAGGGTCCTAAGCAATTAGTTTTCATTGAGGCAAATACCTTCTTGGTAAGAGCACCTATAGGATTATGTGTTCTATCTTCAGGTGTTATTTCTAGTATTATTTGTAAAAACCTAGGGTACATTAAAAACTTATGAGATTTCCTTTCAACATTTTCTAGCATATTTTCAAAAATGAACTTAGAAAAATTATAAGTTAACCCTTAAGAAAGACAAACAATACTACAACCCAATTGGGTAGAGAACTGATCCCATCCTCCTACTTTGTTGCTGATACACTGAAGTAGAGTGTGCACCAAGAACTTCCATACACGGCAGAATTGATTCTTGAGCCATTTGTCTGTTGCAGTACTTTGGTAGCCTGCAGCCCTTAACCCTTCAAGAATCACTGCGACATCAGAATGAAAGACACCATCTTCATCATCCAATTGTAGCTTCGTCCTTATCAATGACTCTGTCACCACATACTCTGTCCCATCAATAGTTGCTACTATCTCTGTGTCAGACCTTTTCGTTGCACTTTCCCAAAATTGTCGCACCAACGATTCATATATCACATTAGGAGAATGTGTCAAAGCAAAATGAATCTTGGAACGCTTCAAAAACTCAACCATAGGATCATATTCTTCATATCCTTTGTATTTTCCCAAGAATTCAACCTTGTTATGATCCGATTTGAATTGTAGAGACGCCATGGAAGAGATTGAGTGAATTAGGTCTTAAATTATTGAACAAGATTGGGTTTAAATTTGTTTGAGAGGGAATCAGTTGGTTTGGGCGAACATACGATAATTAGGGTATAAATAGAAGTTACACGGTTATGGTCAAAAGAATCGGAACAAATCGTTGACCAAATCCGACGTGTAAATTAAATTTAAAACTTCATAGCGTTACCCTTCAGCAGAATCCATGGTCAATCTTTATCATTCACATATTCCAAAATTAGGATTGAAACCCTAATTTTCCAATTATCCCTCAATCTCCAATCAAAACAATGTCATCACAGCCTGAGATCATCGATCTCACTTCTTCCTCATCATCATCTTCCAGTGATGGTTGGAATGCTTATTTTCCACCCATTGCACAACCCAAAACACATCCAGTTACCACTAACCAAGGAACCAAACGAAAGCATGAGAAGGGGGAACCAAGTCAAGCCCCCATTCCTACTGACTCCGATTCTTCTGATGATTCAAGCCCTTGGATAGGTTATCCTGCTTCAGATAGAGACCTAGTCTCTCCTTTTCTCTTTACCTCGGATGAGGAATCTTCCGAGGATGAATATGAAGATCCCTCCTTTCTTCCTCCTTCCACACCTGAGAGACCACAGCCAAGGTCTAGGAAGACTAACCCTTCACTTCCAAAATCAAGAGAGGTGGTTCTTGGTCTTCCTGCTTCAGAAGGTAAGGGAGATGACAAAGGGAAGGGAAAGATGGAGCAGTTGTAAATGTGAAGCTGCCAGGGACCAAACTCACAAGTTCTTGAGCATCTTCATCATCGTTTTCATCAATCCATCTTTCCATTTTCATCTTCAGCTTCTTCATCGTACTGGACATGCATATCTACCACTTTTGGCACTGATGATGGACTAGTTAGGCATTGTGTAGTTGAATATGTAATAGAATAGACTTTACTTTTGAATTTGTTTGTAAGCTGTAACTCTGTTCTTGAATGAATGAATTAAGTTTGAGTTTATCTCTTGTTGTACTTGTTTGTAGTTTACTTCAGTAGAAATAATGTATGACACATTTGTTCTACTTCAGTGGAAACCATGAGAAGCAATTGTAACAACTTCAGCAGGAACAGTGAGAAACTCTTTGATCCTATTTCAGCAGAAACCATCACTTCTTCAGTAGCAACAATCAGTAGCTTACAGTTCATTATTCCAAGCAGCCAATTCATACTTAGCTTCTGCAAATAGTACCAACTACACACAGCTGCATTCTGCAAAGGAGACACAAAGTAGCAAACCAAATATACAAACTAATATGCTTTTATACACATTAGATGGTTAGTGTTAGAAACCTAAAATTATACAAATTTTACAACAACAATCAATCCTCCCCTGAGGCTTATGCCTCCCCTCAAATTGTGCATTTAAGGGTTAACCATCCCAATGTGGACAACTAAGTGTTGAAACCTAGGTCCATCAAAAGCTTTAGTCAACAAATCTGCCACATTATCATCTGTGTGAATTTTAACCACCTTTATCAAATGTTTTTCATATGCATCTCTTATAAAGTGGTGTCTTATCTCAATATGCTTTGTTCTATTGTCAAAAACTGGATTTTTAACAATGCATATGGTACTTTGATTGTCAATGAAGATTGTGGTATTCATGAAATTGAACCCATAATCTAGCAACTGGTTTTGTATCCAAAGTACCTGCCCACAACAATTGGCAGCAGCAACATACTCTGCTTCAGTAGATGAGGTAGCAACAATGGTTTGTTTCTTGCATTGCCAAGAAATCAATATTCTTCCAAGGAATTGTCAACCTCCAGTTGTGGACCTTCTATCCAAATTAGCACCAGCATAGTCACTATCACTATAAGCCTCCAACTTGAAAGGGGATTCTTTTAGGAACCAAAGACCAAGATGAGGCTGGCCTTTAAGATACTTAAAGATCTTTTTGACTGCATTCAAGTGTGAAGTAAGTGGGGTAACTTGATACCTTGAACAAGCACTCACAGCAAATGTAATGTCAGGCCTTGAAGCTGTCAAATACATCAATGAACCAATCATAGATCTGTAGAGATGAACATTCACAGCTGGATCAGGTTCATTGTTGTTCTTTGCTTTAGGAGTTTCATAAGGTGTTGTGGCAGTTCTGACACTTTCCATTCCAAACTTCTTCAAAATGTCTCTCACATATTTATCCTGATTAATAAATATGCCATCTGGTTTCTGCTGAACCTGTAGACCCAAAAAGAAAGTAAGCTCTCCCATGGCACTCATCTGAAATTCACCCTTCATCAAATCTTCAAATTCCCTGCACCAAGCTTCCTTTGTGGATCCAAAGATGATATCATCCACATAAACCTGCACAAGTATGATGTCCCTAGAGTCTTTCTTTAGAAAGAGTGTTTTGTCAATAGCACCTCTTCTGTAACCATGCTCTAGTAGAAACTTTGATAGCCTAGCATACCATGCCCTTGGTGCCTGATGTAAACCATAAAGAGCTTTGACCACCTTATAAACATATTCAGGGTGATCTGGATCTTCAAAACCTTTGGGTTGAGAAACATAGACTTCTTCTTCAATCTCACCATACAAAAATGCACCTTTCACATCCATCTGATAGACAGTAAATCCCATGTAAGATGCATAGGCCAAGAAAATCCTAATGGCCTCCACTCTAGCAACAGGTGCAAAGACTTCATCATAATATATCCCCTCTTCTTGCCTGAACCCCTGAGCCACCAATCTTGCCTTGTTTTTTTTATCACAATACCCCTTGCATCTCTTTTATTCTTCAAAATCCATTTTGTCCCAATGGCATACTTCTCATCTGGTAGAGGAACCAATATCCAAACCTGCTGATTCTTGAATTGTTGCATTTCCTCTTGCATTGCCTCAAGCCAACTTGGATCAGCAAGTGCTATTGGGACACTGGTTGGTTCCATTTGAGAGAGAAAACAAGCAACCAGACAATGTTGAAAGTCTGTGTGATTGTCTCTCTGCTGTTGTGAGACATAAGAAATAAAAGCAACTTCTCCATACTTTGTCTTTTTCACTGTGCTTCTAGTTCTGACAGGATCTTTAGGATCACCAAGAATATTCTCCATTGGATGGTTTGTGTGAATCCTTGTAGTAGCATTGGGGTTAACAGTAATTGTGTTGTCAAGATTGGTCAAAGTGGGGTCAAAGTCAGTGTCATAAGAGGAGGAAGTGAAGATGCCTGCTTTGGGTTGATGATTACCAAGATCTGTAGGACTTGGAAATCTTGTATAGGGTTCACCAAAGTCAGTGGAAACACGAGCAGAAATGGGAGTAGCAGCATCTGGGGCATCAGTAGGAATGATGTTGTCAGAAGAAACTGGAGAGCTGTCAGGAGAACTGTCAGCAGTATCCTGGTTTCCACTGATAGATGCAGCTGATTGTCTCAGAAGTGCTTCAGCATCTTTGGTAAGCTGTTCACCAAGCTTCACAGCTTCTTGAGTGGCTGCATGCTCTTGTGTCTTGAGCCTAGCAAGATCCTCTGCATAGTGTGACTCATCTTCATCCTTCTCAGAAGTGTCTTTTGCACCATTACCTGCAAAATGGTTAGGAGGAAAAGAAGGTACAACAATAGTTAACTCATCACACTCAGACTCTTCCTCTGAGTCATCATCCAATACACCTGCATTGTTAGGAGGAGAATCTTGTGTACCTGTAGATTGGTTAGCAACAAATCTAGTATACCCCAAATAATCAGTTAAATAATCTAGGTCAAAATACTAAGCATAGCCTTGACCTTGGACATTAGTTATCTCTTCTAGGTATCTAAGATTAAGGGTCTCCTCTATTCTTCTAGCATTCAGATTATAAACCCTATAAGCCTTACTATGAGCTGAATAACCCACTATATATCCCTCATCAGCTTTGCCATCAAATTTCCGAAGTGGATCACTGGTGTTTAAAATGGTTACATGACATCCAAAAGGTCTTAGGTAGTGGACAGAAGGAACTTTCCCAGTGAGAAGTTCATAAGGTGTCTTAAGATGAGGTCTAGTGATGGACACCCTGTTCAAAACATAACAAGCAGTGCTTACTGCTTCAGTCCAGAACATTGTGGGTAATTTAGAGTCTGCAAGCATTGATCTTGCTGCTCAATTAAGGTCATATTCTTTCTTTCAGCAACCCCATTTTGTTGTGGGGTTCTTGGATTGCTATATTCCTTTTTTATCCCTTTTGAGTTACAAAGGTCTATTAACACCACATTTTTAAACTCTGTTCCATTATCACACTTTATACCTTTAACCTTTTTGTTTAGCTGGTTTTCTACTAGGGTAACAAAATCTTTTAAAATTGGAGATGTTTCATCTTTAGTTTTCAAAAAGAATACCCAACAAAACCTGCTATAGTCATCAGTGATTACCAAACAGAAGTACTTATGATCAATACTTCTTACTTGAGTAGGACCAAAAAGGTCCATATGTAGCAACTGAAGTGGTTCTGTGATGTTGCTCACTGCTGTAATGGCTTTGTAAGAAGCCCTGTGTTGCTTTCCTTTGTTGCAGGCAACACAATTGTGTTCATTGGTGAAGACTTTGTAAGGGAGCCCTTGAACTAGTCCAAGCTTAGAAAGCTTGTTAATAGTTTTGAAGTTCACATGAGCCATTCTTCTGTGCCACTTGGTAGATTCATCCAGAGTAGCTTTAGCCACCAAACATGCTAGATCACCTTCAGGTAGTACCTCATTCTTGTTGAATGTATATAAGTTATTGTTTCTGGGCACTCTCAGCAGAATTGAAGTATCTACTGGAAGTTTGAAGTCTTTATTGAGTACAAGACATTCATCCTCAGAGAAGAACACCTTGTTCTTTTTGTCACAAATTTGTAACACTGAGAACAAGTTAAACTGCTGTAGTTCCTTCACATAGAATACATTCTCAAAGTCCAGCATTGGTGTTCTAATTGTGCCTTTCCCTGTTATTCTGCCATTTCCTCCACCAAAGGTCACATTGCCTCCACCTTGTATAGGTACAAAGTTAATCATCTTCTCTCTATTTCCTGACATGCTCCTGGAACAGCCACTATCTACTATGCCAACTTCTTTACTAAGTAAGGGATGATCCTACAACAACAACAAAAATATATACATGATGAGACGAAAAGTGTTACGCTTTTAGGGGGTCATTTAAGCCCTAATTCGTATAAATGTGATCAAATATTGCCCTAAATCGTTCCTTTTGTCATTTTAGGTACTTTTGAGAGGAATTCTGGAAAACATGCACATTTGGACGTTTTTAGAGCATAAAAGTGAAGAAAACGACAAAGTCTTAAAGAAGCAGGATTTTACAACCTGACGGCGTCAGAAGTCACAAG
>LBNU01009752.1:71323-96354 GCA_014162995.1 Artemisia annua | reverse complement strand
GTTGACGCCGTCAGCAAGGCATGACAAAGAGTGGAATTCAATTATCAAATTGACGGGCCAGAAGATTTCAAGATTTTACACCTGACGCCGTCAGGTGTTTTAAAAGTGTAGGCCGTCAGGAACAAAGTTAAAGAGAGACGCCCAGAAGTTTTACATGCTGACCAGCGCTCCCAAATGGATCTAGGCCATCCAAGAAACCCTAATGGGGCGGGCTGACGGCGTCAGACCCTAAAGCTGACGCTGTCCGAAACTTAAATCTATATATAGTTTTCTATTTTCATTCATACGTATGGAAACTTTGTGGAGAACTTTAGGGGCAAACCCTAAAGACGAATTTTCTGTGACTTTTAGGGTCTCCAACCCTTCGAAACCCTGTGCTTAATTAAAAGATAAGTCTTCACTTTTAATTCAATCAATATGTCTATGGTGTTGGTTGTCTTATCTATCTTGCTTGCTTTCAATTAACATGGAGTAGCTAAATTCTATAGTGTTACTTAATCTAATGAACCTTAACTATTGATATTGGTTAATTGGTGTGTGTTGTTTTTGTTGGGATTTATGTTTCATCGATGTTAGCTCAAGAAAACTGGCAACTCCTTATGGTTAACGTGGCTTGAACGTCCTGGGAAACATGTAGTCGGGCATACTAGGCTATTAAGGTAGTATTTTAACGCATGAGCCACTGTTTACCAATCCCTATGGTTGTGCCGTGCATGGCATTAGGAGGAGTAAGGAGCTCATACGAATTGGGATAGATATGGTATTGCCACTCCATGAGTTATTAGGAATACACCCTTCAATCCACACAAGTTAACATACATATCATTAACGCGGTAAAAGATAGTTAAGGGAGTAATGAAATCTAAGTAAAACCACAATTTTTCCCATATTGTTTTTTCACAACCACAATAGTTATAGATATTTTATTTTATTTTAATTTGCAAAAAGTAGTAAACTTTGGGGTTTAGTTGACTAGCAACTTAATTCCGGACCTTCCTCTAAAACCGAGATTTTACTTGCTTTTCAAAAAAATATAAAAATACAAAAAGAATCTTCCTTCCACCTTAGGACCTATTAGATTACTTTTCTATCCTAACGAACACTATCCTGTGGAGAGAACGATCAATCCCCGTACTTACCACTATCCTATACTACATCGGTCAGGTACACTGCCTGGTGGGGTTGTAAGCCTCTTGAGATCCCTCGAGAGGTAAAACCTGTTGTAAGGTTACAAAACCACGCATCAATATAAAATATAAGTACACTATAGAGACTCAAGTCATTACTGACTTGAGCCTGCCTTGTGGATCATAAGAAGTAGGCCATGTAGATGTATAAGATCCACCATTGTTCTTGGATCTTCTTTGAAAGTTAGATCCCATAGTATTCCAAGAACAACATGCTGAGGGCTTAACAGCAGTTTCCCATTGTGCCCCCAACCCATATACATAGGGTGATAGTAACTAGGCCAATAACCATTCTGATAATAAGGAGAAATAGGTCTAGGGAATGGTCTTGCAACATTTCTGTTCCTATATGGAAAAGTTCTTTCAGCAGGAACTGATGCATCAGCAGTTGCTGATTTATCGGTAGCATTTTATCTGCTTGTATCCTGTGTTGCTTGTGGAACATAAGATGGTATTTCATGTACACGTTTCCACATTGGTCTAGGTTTTTTAGCACATTCACCCTGTCTTTGCTCATGAAAGGTACAATCCTTAATTAAATGAGATTTGCTACCACACACAAAACATTTCTTCTTTTTAGAAGATTTATGAAAAGAAAAAGATGTTCTATTAATAACATTCAAACCACAAACATTAAAGGAATTGTTTTCAGCAGAATTAACATTATTGTTTTGCAAAAGAATTAAATGACAAGTCTTCAGCAGAAACTGTCTCTGAATTGGATTCATCAGCAGCTACTCTTGGAGACTTGTATAGATTATTGGGTGAAGGCTTGGGTGTTGTCTTGGGTGAGGCCTTGGGTAGGTCTGACTTGTCACTTGAATCACAACTTTCATAGGCAGTAGACCCTTGATCAGAAGACTTGTCACTGCAAGAGACAAAGTCAGCAGTATTAGAAACAAGGTCAGATAAGTCACTTGACTTTTTGCCATATAAGTGATGTGATCCATCAAAGTCAACTGTGATGGACAGGTCAATAGGCATATGTTCACCTCTAATAGGACCAGGGACAGCATGTAAGGTGCCTTTTTTTAACATAGTGTGCTAATCCTGCTGGTGTAGATTTTCTATTGTCTGCCCTAGCTTCTAAACCTACATATTTCTGAAAACCTAATCCTATACTAGAATTTACAGCCTGACTACCATACAAACAACTAGCTAGATTATCACCAGAAATTAACCATTTTTTATGAGTAGCTATTTCAGTATCTAGCTTTTCTTGAAGGACTTGTTTCTCAGACTCTAATTTAGCATTTAACTTTTTAGTATAGATGGCCTCATCCTGAGCACATTTTAAGTCCTGTCTTAAACTTTTTATCTCATTCTCATATGCAACCTGATTCTTCTGAAACCAAACCTTTTGTCTTTCTACGGTTTTTAAACCATGTTTATAGGACTCAAGGTCTTTATAACATTCATTATATTTAGGTTTCAATTCATCATATTGTTCTTTAAGCTCATTATATCTCACACTACAACCAAACAAACAATTTTGTACATGAGATATGCCCATGAAGGCAAATTCTGTAGTAGGAGCTTCTGAAGAACAGCATGCCAGCATTCCACTCTGATCAGCATCATCACTCCTCTCATGAGCCTTCCAATCAACATGATCATCCAAGGTGAGCAAAGCTGTGGGATGACCAGTTTTGCCAGAATCAGCTTCTCCCTGTTTCTGCTGATAGGTAGAGTACCTAACCTCATCAGTAGATTTCCTGTCCTTGCATTCTCTTGAGAAGTGACCCATCTGTCCACAAGTATAACACTTGACCTTTCTTCTCTCAAATCTTGCTGGCTCCCTGCCATTAAAAGCAAACTTCCTTCCAGCCTTTTTCTCAAATCTCTTAATGCCCAAGGAGAGCATAGCCACCTGCCACTTGAGATTCATCTCCTCCATATCTAAGGGATCTAGCTGTTCAAAGTCTTCATAGGAGAGTTGTTGCTGAGGTTCACAATCAGCAACAAAAGAGTGAAGGATATCTTCTAACATACTACCAGCTGATTTGGTGGTGGTATGTGAAGATGATGCAGATGGTGTGGGATTTGAAACAGGAGGCACCATATGTGAAGTGGAGCCTACAAAGGCTGAGTAAGTGGAAGTAGATGGACGAACAGGACTTCTGACATCAGGTTCAAGAGTTTTGAGTTTATTGTACAAGTCATCAAAAGTCATCATGTCCGGTCCACCCTTAGCCTTTAGTGCAATGCTTACTTGAAGCCATGATGGTGGTAAGGATCTCAGGAACTTAGCATTGCAGTCTTCATTATCTGGCCTGGCCTGCAGCTGATTCAACTGGCTCAAAATCTTGTGAAATTTATCATAGCCCTTGTGGATACCTTCTTCTTCAGTGATCTGAAACTCCTGAAACTGCTGCTTCAGCATAGACTTCCTCATCCTCTTGGACTCCTCATTCCCTCCAAATCGAGCCTTTATTGCCATCCAGATGTCCTTGGCATCAGCCATGTAGTGAAAGTCGCCCAAGTGATCTGATGGAATTGCTTGAAGAAGAATAGTTCTCACCTTATTTTCCCTCTGAAGAGTCAAAAGCTCTTCAGCAGATGTAGGCTCAAGATAGTATATTCTACCTTCTGAATCATGGCCAGTCCTCTTAGGCTTGTTACCATTCAGGACCACCCTCCAGAGATTGTGGTCGATGTTGTTGATCCAGTTCTGCATCTGCATAGCCCAAAGTTCGTATTCTTCTTTCTTAAGGTACGGGAATTTAGCATTGCTGTTGGAGAGGTTGAGTTGAGCAAGGGATGCTGTGTGTTGTTGATTGGTTGCTTCTGATGCTGATTCAGCATCTGATGCAAACATGATGTGAGGTTGTTTTGTGAATGAGTGTGTAGAATAAGGATGTTCAAAGTATCACAGAGACTCTCCCGAGGCTCTGATACCACTTGTTGAAACTAAGATCCTTGATAGATCTTACAGCTCTCGTTGATCGTTAGCAGTGTCTATGTAATCACAAACACTCTAAAAGAGAATCTCCAAAGCTTGTATTCTAAAGCGGAAAACAAATACAAACTTGTAACAATGAATACTAAGAACGTTTGATCCTCTATGAATCTTTTATATATTAAGAACTTGTTTTTCTAGAACGTACATTGAACATAAACTTGTGTTCCTTTTATAGACAAGGAACCCTAACCCTAAACCGTTTCCCAAGAGACGTATCTTCTATAAACTTTAAATGATATGCATTATCTTTTCCTAATATTACTCATGCATATCCTAACTACATTACATAATACGCGGTTTAACTATATCCGCAGAAACTAAATATGCTGAACTATGTCTTCAGCAGTAATACTTCTTCAGCAGAATCTGTGTCTTCAGCAGATTCCTTCAGCAGTAACCATCAGTAGAATTCTCACTTAGCAGAATTCCCAACAATAAAAATGGATAAAAACGTATGAAAATGTAAAAAATGAACGAAAACATATGAAAACATTATAACAAAAGACAAAAACGTAAAAGAATGGACGAAAACGTAAAAAAACGAACGAAAATGAAAAAAAAAGACAAAGAAAAAAACGAATGATAATGTAAAAAACCGAACGAAAACGTTAAAAAATGAACGAAAACGAAAAAAACGGACAAAAACGTAAAAAAACAGACGAAAACAAAAAAAACGGACGAAGACGTAAAAAACAGGGGGAAATGTGAAAATACAGACGAAAACGAAAAAAACGGATGAAAACGTAAAAAACGAAAGAAAACGTAAAAATACAGACGAAACCGGAACGGTTAAGAATGGATAAAAACGTAAAAAATGGAAGAAATTGTATGAAAACGTTAGAACAACGGACAAAAACGTAAAAAAAAACAAAATAAAAAAAATAAAAATAAAAATAAAAATAAAATAAAAATAAATATGACTTTATTTGATGTCATCAATATTTGAGAATAAATGTCATACAAGCATGGGTATCTATTTTGCTCATATATTACTCTTAAAAAGAGTATGTACAAAGACTTATAGTGGGAAAAGTGTTCAATGACTATTTTACCCGCAAATTACACATGAAAATTTACCCACAAAAAACTACCCGCATAAATATAATGTGAATAAATATATGAGCATATGTAGAGCCACTAAATACCCACAAAAAGTTCAGCATAATAAAAAAACGTGTGTAACATGCGGATAATTAAATTTACACACGATATTACCCACGCTGATTACCGACAACCCAACTTGTGGGTATTTCGTGAGAATCTTTTTAGCACCAATATATTAACCACAAATTACACAAGAATTTTTACTTCGTGGGTAATTTTGTGGGTGTGTTCGTGAGAAATCCGTGACTAAATATGATTGGCTTTTAGTCTCCCTAGTCATGGGTAACTTGTGGGAAAATTATGAGTAAATACCAACAAATAAACATTTGTGGGTAATTTTTGTAGGTATTCAACAGGATTCTCGAAGTGCTTGAGGATGAAGACTATGACGTGTATGATGGTTATGAGAATGCAGTCTTAACTAAAGAGCAGCTGACTTTCTATGACGCGTTCGATATTAATCTTCGAGGTCAATGTAGACGATAGTTTATATGTTGTGTCTTTATGAGTCAAATGTAATATAGTGTGTACTGGTTGATTCCTTCTATAACGGGATGACATGTGAGATTCACTCACATCCTTTGTACTTGAATATTTATCGAAAAATATATATCAGGCCCACAGTATTCTAGAGGGATACGAAGTTGTCAGTGTACTCGATAAAACTTGGCTTGTATGTGATGTTATTGTTATGAGAGAGTGTATGATATATGTTGTACAAAAGAGCACCCCTCATGCTTGAAATTTGGTGGAGCGAGGTTATCTCTTTTGCATGAATTTTGGTGAAATAACATTTTATAAAAAAAATGTATATATATGAACACCAGCCTAAACGACATCGTTGATCCTAAACGCGTTTTCTAAGAAAATAAAGGAACCCAAAACTACGTCATTTCACCCCTAGACAACATCGTCTGACCCAACCACACTCTAAAACATTCAACCAAGCACTTAAATGACATCATTTTTGCAATGCCGAAACGCGGTCGTTTGCTTCGTTATTATATAAAAAGGTAATAGCACTGTCACCTCAGCGGCAACTCAGCTTTTTCTTTGCAAGATTAAACACATAATCAAATGCTCATAATAAGGCAACCTGATAAAAAAAATACCTTCAAAGTTAAATTAAGAGCATATGCAATGGATGACTTTTTTAAAAGCTTTTTACTATTTTGAAAAGTCTTTGGATGACTTTTTGCCATTGCAAGACAAGACTTTTCAAAAAGCTATTCTCAAAAGTTTGGAGTTCTCCAACCAGTTACGGCATTAATTGACAAGAGTTTTTATTTGCTAAACTTTCATTTCACACTCACCATAAAAGCTATTGCAAGAACTTTTTACATTGAAGTGATTGGTTTTTACAAAGCTTTTTACACCTAACATTTAATTGGTTTAAATGCATCAAGTCATTGATGAGTTTATCCATTGCTCATGCTCTAATAAAACACTCACACAAACCATTTCATTTGTTCGATCGTGTGTGAGAGTGATCCAATCTTTCAAAATATTGGGGTGAGACGCGTTTGGTTTGTCCTAGTTCAAGAGGGGACGCGTCTGAATTGATAGACCGACCAAACAAAATGGTCTAGGTACGACCGGCCTAATTATATGGAAGACATTTATAGTGTGAAAGGAAGACATATAGTGCGAGTAGACTTGTAGGTCTTCTTGGTCTTCTTTTTTGTTTTTTTCCTTGTAGGTGTTTGAATGTAGGTTCCCAAGCGTCTTTGTTGGGGTTCTCTTTGATTTTTGGTTGGTTTGGGATGGGGAACATGATATGACTGACAATACACTAATATCTGCTTTTGAGGATATGAATTATCGCTATGGTCTTCTGATTTCTTGGTGGGTTCCTCAAATTTGTATCGTAATTTCTTTAAAGAATGGGGAAAGCATCACTGCTGTGTACAGCAGGAATACTATCTGCAGCAAGGACAATTTTTGCTTTTACATTTACACTTTTTCTCGTTGAAGATTTTCAATTGTACATGAATCATCCTTCAAAAATTTTGAATTATAATAGCACAGCAGTTATTATTCCTGCTGTACCCAGCAGTGATGTTTTTCCTTTAAAGAATATAGGAGTATATATTTTTTAATATGGTTAATCCTGTTAGCGAGTTGTTTGTGATTAGCTAGTGATAAGAAGGTGATTACTGATCTACCAAAAATAGATAAATGTGATAGGCTATATATGTAGTGCATATCTTTCTACATTTCATCATTCAATAAACACATTATTATCTCTTACATGGTATCAGGCTATCAAGATCCACAAAACCTAAACTCTTTCGTCGCCGCCTCCGGTCGTCGGCTACACACCGGAGGTTCGGAGGGCTCCCTTTAATCCGTAACCAAAATAAACCACAACTTCTTCTAAATCTGTGATCTTCCCCGTTTGTTTGAAGGTTCTTTGGGGGTTGAAGTTTTAGAACCAACTTTCATTTTTTTTTTCCATCTTTGTTTTAGTTATAGGGGATACTTTGGGTTATTCCGTTTTCATTGTAGGGGATACTTTGGGTTATCCCATTTGGTCAGGATAATTTGGTGTATCCTGTTTGGTAAGGGATAATTTGGTTTATCTCATTTGGTCATGATACTTTGGTTTATCCTGTTTGGTATGGATACTTTAGTTTATCTAGTTTGTTGCATGCTGCTGAAGATGTGCTTCCGCTTGCTGTCGAATTTCTTCATCAACAATTATATATTTGCTTTAATTTATTGTTTATTAGCGTTGAATCTCCAATCCGAGCTTTTGCGAATGTCTTGTCTGGTTATCTTTGATCCACTTTTTGTGTTTGAAAATATGTGCATGAGTCTGTACATTGATTTTTGGTTGGTTCGGGATGGGGGAACATGATATGACAATACACTAATATCTTCTTTTGAGGATATGAATTGAAAAGTTATTGCAATGGTCTTCTGATTTCTTGGTGGGTTCCTCGAATTTGTATTGTAGTTTCCTTTACTCTGTTTCCGAGTTTTTATTTGGAGAGAAAAGAAGAGAGGGGGAGAGGAAATGACAAAACATTTATGTTCCCGAGTTTTTTATGGAGAGAAGAGAAGAGAAGAGGAGAGGAAATTATGCCAAAACTTCTCTCCTAATCTTCTTCCCAAATTGGGATGATTTGGAGAAAAGATGATTTTTGTTCATAATTTTATTGAATCTCTCTTCTTTTCTCTCTAACTTGGGAACACAAACAAAAAATCAATATTTTTTCCTCTCCTCTTATTTTCTCTCGTTTTTAACCTCTCCATTTCTCTTCTTTCCATTTTATATCTCAGGAAATATACATATTTTTTAATTTGGTTAAGCCTATATATTTTATAATCAATTTTACACTTGTTTTCAAGGAGGAAAGTCAAAAGAAGTGGAAGATGCCAAAATTGAATTGTGTTTGTAAATTTTATAGAGGAGAAATTGAAAGAAAAGGTGTAAGAGGGCACTATACAATAACATGTTAACATTTATTTTTGGGTGCCACTTTAAAGCCCACTTTAACATTAAAAACCCCTATACTATAATATCAAATAAAACTATATTTTGAGACCCACCTTTAGGCTAGACACAGAAGGACTAGCGACCGACTCGGTCGAGCCACAATAAATCGATCGTCCCTTTTGTGAGTCCTAGGTCGCGACCAATTAGAGGTAGGAAAACAAGGGAACTCGGTCTCCATCACGACCGAGTGCCAGTTTTTTTTATTTATTTATTTATTATTTTTTTTCTCCTTTTGATCCGTTTCATGCATTGAAAAAAAAATTATACCGTTAGTAGCCGTTGCATAGTAAATAAATAAATAAAATTACACTCCATAAATAGTTAAATACCACTTTCAAACACACCTTTCAAACACACACTTTTAAACACAATTCAAACAATAAATCAAACACAAAAAAATAGCTTGCAAGCTTCCCCACACTGTCGAAGAAGTTCAAAACTATATCAAAAAACAAGTCGACATGGACGACAAGGAACGACAAGATGCAATTGTCGAAGTTATAAAGAAGTTTGAGCTCGCAAAGTTACGCAAACAACGGCTGAGAACAAGATACACAGAGTGCACAGACATCTCTGACGACAGAAAATTTGTGATCGACCAGTTTTTGTACAACGAATTTCGCAAAGACGCTGCTGTTTTTGAAACATTGTGGGGTTGTATGCAGAAGATAGAGAACGAAAAATCCAAGAAAATCCGTTGGAGTTTTAAGGAAAATGTGGAAGCTGCTGATGCACCACAACAAAACCAACAATTTGTGCAACATGCGTCAAGTTCATCTGCACCAAGAGTTGTTGACAGTGGCGAAGCTAGAAAATTTTCAGTGCGGGGTCGGGATCTAAAATTTTTTATTGCTTAATGTATAAAAGAAATTTCACAATTAAAATGGGGGGTCGAAACCGAATATACCGAAATTTTTCTACACGAAAACTATATACCCCCTACATCACAAAAAAAAATTTCAGGAGGTCGGGCGCCTCCTCCCGCCCCTATGTAGCTGCGCCACTGGTTGTTGAGCAACAACAACAACAACCTCATCTTGATCACTTTCAGCTAAGTTTTGAGGAAAAATGTGAAAACTGCTGATGATGATTGGAACTCTGAGGATGAGTGGGAGCTGAGCAGGTTGGAAGCTAAGTTAGAGGAAGAGAGGTTTGCGAGCTTTGATCCTTACGATGACGGTTACGACTCAAATAACTCTCAAACCTGGGATCACCCGGATTACAATTGAAGTTTAAGTTTTTAATTTAGTATTGTAATGTTTTAATTTCGTATCGTGCTGCATTTATGTTTATGTAACGTTTATATTTTTATTAATAAAAAGTAAAGTTTGTGTTAAAATATCCCGCTTCTTATTTTGAATTTGAATATGTAAAGTTTAAAAAATCCCGCTTCTTATATTATCCACATGTTTTTTTTTAATATAAACTTAACATTTATCTACACGTGTTTTTTAATTTGAATTTTAAAAGTTTAAAAATCCCGCTCGGTTTTTAAATTTGAATTATGATTTTCAAATTTCAAAATTCTATTATCCCATATAAATAACACACCATACAATACTAATCTTCACACACTCCTAAAGCATTTCACAATGAATAATCGTTGGTCAATGGAAGAAGAAAGCTTGCTAGCTAACGTATGGCTTGCTGTTAGCGAATCTAGAGGCCTTGTGAATGAACGTTTTTTTCGGAATGCCGTTACATAAAGGTTCTACAATCAGACTGATGATGAGCACCGTAATAAAAATAGTATTATGGCTCAATGGAAAAGAATCAACCTTGAATGTCGTAGATATAATAATATTTACAAAGAGTTGCAGCGTATAAGCCAAGACCCTTGTCGTCTCAGCAATGCAAACTGAATTTATCATGAACACCATGGGAGAGGTTAAAATATCAACATGTGTGGTTCATTATGAGAAACACACATCCATGGGAAACAGACAATGCGTAATGGTGTTTTATGTTAAGTATTTTCCATATCGTGTTTTATTTGTTTTTCGTATCATGTTTTATGTCATGTGTTGTCATGTAATGTTTATGTTTAATTTTTAGTTATTTTATTCCGTATCGTTTCGTTTATGTAATGTTTACGTTTTATTAATGAAATTAATGTTTTATTAAGTTTTTAGTTAAAAAAAAATTGAACTTGGTCGCCCTTACTGGGCACGGAATCGCCTGCAGGTCGCTGGAGAGAGAAAGCTGACGTGACAGAGAAAAGGAGGATGGTTGACCCTCCTTATTGTGTCTAGCCTTAAATGATATTTAATTATTAAAGGTGCACTTTGTTTTTATTTTAGATACGAATTTTATTAAAAACAAAAGGATAAAAAATAAAACCATCTACCTAAATAATCTATTTAATCTAAATTTTTTTCTTAAGTTTTACTAAAATAAAACGAATTTGTCACATCATTACTTTTCAGTTGAAATTAACACTCTGTTTTCAAGTTTTTATTTGGAGCGGAAAGATAGTGAAGTGGAGCTGTAGAGGGCGAAGGAGAAGATAGTAAGTGATGAAGAAAGAAAAGTAAATGTTACGTGTATTATTTAGTTTTATAAAAGACGAGGGGAAGTAAAAGAAAAAAGTAACAAAATTAACAATTTTGGCATCATGTTCAAGTGAAAGAGGACAAAATATAATATAGGTTTATAGAGACAATTTAGTCAATATACATGAACACATCATCTGTCCACTCACTTACCAAAAATTCGGGTGAAACATTTACATAAAACCTTCAAATAATCTATTACTTTAGAGCGAACGATATAATAACTTTGCAACGGCGTTATGGCCTACGTGGTCCGCGTTGCCGTTGCGTTACTATACCCCATCGTCCGGCGTTGCCTCGGTGTTATGGTTTACGTTGATACACAAACGTAAGTTGAAACACACTAGTGGACAAAAAAACCATTTTACCATTTACGGCTATAAATTTAAATTTCAAAAGGTTTAAAAACACCTCTTTGGTTTCTTTTTTTTTTCTTTTATTATTATTATTATTATTATTATTATTATTATTATTATTATTATTATTATTATTATTATTATTATTATTATTANAATGTGGAAGCTGCTGATACACCACAACAAAACCAACAATTTGTGCAACGTGCGTCAAGTTCATCTGCACCAAGAGTTGTTGACAGTGGCGAAGCTAGAAAATTTTCAGTGCGGGGTCGGGATCTAAAATTTTTTATTGCTTAATGTATAAAAGAAATTTCACAATTAAAATGGGGGGTCGAAACCGAATATACCGAAATTTTTCTACACGAAAACTATATACCCCCTACATCGCAAAAAAAATTTCGGGAGGTCGGGCGCCCCCTCCCGCCCCTATGTAGCTGCGCCACTGGTTGTCGAGCAATAACAACAACAACCTCATCTTGATCACTTTCAGCTAAGTTTTGAGAAAAATGTGAAAACTGCTGATGATGATTGGAACTCTGAGGAAGAGGACAAAATATAATATAGGTTTATAGAGACAATTTAGTCAATATACATGAACACATCATCTGTCCACTCACTTACCAAAAATTCGGGTGAAACATTTACATAAAACCTTCAAATAATCTATTACTTTAGAGCGAACGATATAATAACTTTGCAACGGCGTTATGGCCTACGTGGTCCGCGTTGCCGTTGCGTTACTATACCCCATCGTCCGGCGTTGCCTCGGTGTTATGGTTTACGTTGATACACAAACGTAAGTTGAAACACACTAGTGGACAAAAAAACCATTTTACCATTTACGGCTATAAATTTAAATTTCAAAAGGTTTAAAAACACCTCTTTGGTTTCTTTTTTTTTTCTTTTATTATTATTATTATTATTATTATTATTATTATTATTATTATTATTATTATTATTATTATTATTATTATTATTATTATTATTATTATTTTAACTCCTCTAAAATTATAACACCACATTAGCCAGCATTTCACACTTAACTCAAACACTATTAATCATTATAACACAAACATTATTGCTTGTTCTCTCCCCCATTTTATCGCAAAAATTCAAACTTATGTTCAGAAACAATGCGAGCAAGAGGATGCGGCTCGCCAGGATGCTGTTGTCGAAGTTATCAAGATGTTTCAGCACGTAAAGGCGTCGAAGGAACGTTTGATAAATCAATACGAGAAGTGCAAAGACATTTCGCTGGAAAGACATGTTGTCATCGACAAATATTTTCGCGATGAAGCCATGAAAGATTACGATATTAGTGAAACGTTGTGGCAATGTCTTTCAAAGATATAAGAAAATATGAGCCATAAAATCTGTTGGATGCATAATGAAAACAAAACTGGGGGATCGGTATTGAAATAGCTGCATCAACTTGGGCTAGATGCAGAGGAATCAGTTGATGCACATGGATTTATTGAACAACAACATCATCATTTTATGGGTTATGAAGCAGAGGTACGAGACAACATCATCAATTTATGCGAGATGAAGAGACTTTAAGAGATGTTGAAGCAGAACAAGCAAGGTTTTAACTAGGAAAAGAGACGCAGGAAAGAAGAAGAAAAAAACGGCAATGTTCAGGTTGAAATTTGGGGTTGTTGAGGAATCTGATTACGAAATAGATTAATCTATGTTAAAAAAGTCATCTAGTTTAATCTTTTTAATTTCGTCCGGTTATGTAATGTTTTACTAGTTATTTATTTTATTTTTTATTTTTTTATTATTATTATTATTATTTTTCTTGTCATTGGAAGTTTATGTAATTTATGTATTAGTTTTTAAATTTTCGCATGTTTTAGTATTTGTAATTTTTATTAGTAATTAAATATAGACCGAAACTGCGTACAAATAGCCCCCCAATTAACTGGTACGCATGCACATTCATTCATTTGCAACCCAAATTGATTTTGAGCTTCTCCAATTTTACCAGAGAAAATCGAAACATGTCAACCTCAATCACCCAGTTTAATCACTTACGAATACCACTTGATGAAATACAAAAAGCCACCAATAATTTTTCTAGTAGTAATATATTAGGGAAAGGTGATTTCGGCATCTTTTACAAAGGGCAACTCTTGCACTCCGGGGAATTGATAAATATTTCCGCAAGGAGGTTAACTCATAATCAAAGGCAAGAAGACAAGGAGTTCTGGACAGAAATTTCTGTTCTCTCCGGTCTCGAACATCCAAATATAGTGTCTCTGATCGGGTTTTGTGACGAAAAAGGTGAGAAGATAATCATACACCGCTTTGAAGCCAAGGGAAGTCTTTACAAGTATCTTAGTGATCCAGCGCTCACTTGGATCCAACGATTGAAAATATGTCATGGTGTTGCGGAAGCAATAAGATACATCCACTATGAAAAAGGACGCAATTATTCGATCATACATCAGAACATCAATAGCGCCACAATTTTCTTGGACGATAATTTTGAGGCTAAGTTATCTGGATTCCAATATTCCATAAAAGATTCAGTGGATCGGACTGAGCGCTATATTTCTTCTGAAGCCATTCGCATTCAAGGTTATACGGACCCGGAAACTCTAAAGACTGGACATCCGACACAAAAGTCGGATATCTACTCTTTTGGGATCCTTTTATCTGAAATCATGTGTGGGAAGACAATATCTGCTCTAGAGAATGCAAGTGTTCATTACAAAGTGGATAAGATCCCAGCTCCATATCCAATAATATCATTTCATTTGCAATTGGATATGCTACATGGTATACTAATTCCCGATATGTTGAATCAAATGGAGCCGGATTCATGCAGGTTGTTTGTAGAATCAACGTTAGGATGCCTACATCCGGATCCAGTACAACGGATAAGTATGAACGATTTTCTTACATTACTTAACCGACTATTGGAAGATCAGTTGCGCAAAATAACTCCTGTAAGACCACCCTTTCGTTTTCCGTTCTTAATTATTTTCTTTCATGATTCTGTTATATATTATTTTGGCATCTGTATAATTTCCATCCGTCGTAATGTATAAATCTTAGTAACATTCAAGCTCAATTGTAAAATCAAGCGCTTTTATTAGCAAATAAAAGTCAAAACCGAATTGGTTTACTCAAAATTTTGATAAAATCGGTGGAGAAACAAATGTAAATACCTGTGACCTTTTGAACTTCTTTTAATTTTAGACTTAAGTGTAAGTAAACGTTTGACAAAAGTTCAACATACATCCAAAATTCTCTAAATATCAAATGAAGTAATGAACAAATTTTTTTCGTCAAATTAAAAAAACTCACTTTCATTTTTTTTTAAATTAAATAATAACACGAACCGTTAATCGTTACATGCAACGAATCATATAATCGCTACGAGAATTAATCTTTATATAGAGGGGCACTTCATTATACTTTCGTTAAATTCTTTTTCGTGAGTTTTTTTTTATTGTGAATGTTTAAGTTTCCGCACTGAAAAATCAAAGTTGATCTTTATTTTGAAATATTTGCAAGTGATTTATTCAATCACAATCACAAGTGATTTATGAAATCATAATCACATGTGATTTTGTGAACTCACATGTGATTTTTAAACTAACAAATGTGATTTGACAAATCGCATGTTATTTGTGAAATCATACGTGATTCTTGATATAACAAATCACAAGTGATTTTACAAATCACATGTGATTTTTAAAGACAGAAAAATTTCAACACTACAAAAAAAAAAGTTTGAAACAAAATTTTGCCGAAAGTATATATTGAAGTGCTCATGTACTTAAAGATACAAAAATTCTCGCCGCGATTGTGTATTTTTTGTCGTTTGATGTTTACCGTTTGTGAGATATTTTAATTTTAAAAAATGGAAAGTATGTTTGGATGAAAAAATAAATGGCTGTTATTTGCGCATTTAATCTTTATTGAATTTGTGATGCATATTGATCTCACCTCTATATTCTAACTGGTTTAAAAAATTTACAACAAAACCATAAACTTTTTATTAAAAAAAACAAATCTTAAATCTAATTCTATGAACTTAAATGGAAAAACCTCTATATCCTTAATTTTAAATCTAAAAAAGCAAACACTATTACGGTTACTATTACTAAAGCTTCGGATGTATATCTATAGACTAAACTAATTGATCTGTAATCAATCTTTATTCGTCTCAAACCCAGGATACGAAAAGTGTAAGACACGTCAAATAAACTAGAAAGGTACCCGGGCAATGCGGTGGCGAGAACCCTGTAACTTAAAATTTTAGCGAGCTATATTTTCACGATATACATTTTGTAACAATAACTTTACAAATAGCGAGATTTCTAAGCAAAATAAAATAAAAGCTATTTCATGCAAAATAAAAGACTACGCATGCGATACTGTAAAAGTATAAAAACAGTACACGGTAATATAGTGAAGATAGGAGGTCAAAATTGTTGAGAGCGAATAACTATATATTTAATCATCAGTCCACTACGACGTAACCCTTTTTTCTCACCACAATAGCAAATTGTATACAAAGTTACGTGCGCAAAGAAAACTCTCATTTCTTGCCAATTCCTCTCATTATCATTGATCTACCGCCGCGATCAACAAACACGGATTTTATCAGCTAAAAAGTAATTCATGATCCAAAAATTCATGCACTCCCTTTACTCCATAGGGCTTCTTTAATAGGTTCTATTCCAAAGCCTTTCATTTCCATCAAATGACCCGGCCTCCCCTGGCTCTTCCACCGTCCGTGCACCCTTTCCACCCTATGCTCCCTCGGATTCAGCCCAAAAATAAGCACAACTTTGGCTTGACTTTGTTTCCTTAACTCATACACAACCCAACACAATAATACCAAAAACTCGACCCACTCGAAAATATTATAACCAAAATTCTCGGCCCTTTATTTATTTAATCATAATCGGCCCACCTTCAACCAACTATTACTAAACCGAATGATAAAATACAATACTACCCTAGCCACCACTTCCTTTGGTTTCTCTCTCAAACTGATGCACACAAAATCTCTACCTTTCTTTTGATCCTTAGCCACGAAATTGATACACCAAGACACAAATGAATTTTATCTTTGTTGATTCCAGACCAGGTGGGTTTTTGATGGGTTTCAGTTCTTATGTTGTCCGTCTTTACAAACTTAGATTATTTCTTGTGGGTTTCGACTTCAAGGATCTTTGATAAAAGGTCTCGGGTAAGGTTTTTGTTTTTATGGGGATCTTGAAAGATTATCTTAAAAATAACCAAACACGAGATCTTGTAGTTCTTTTCATTTTCGTTTCAGTTTTTGAGAAAAATGAGGTTGTGAGACGCATGATCACAATACATATTTGATGTTAATATGCAATTTTTACAAAGTGTTGTGTTTGTTATGACAAGATGAGGGTGCAAATCTGGATTTGTGAAACTAGTAACCGATCTTTTGTGTTATACAGGCTATGGGTTTTACAAATTTAAATATTTATTCAAGAATTTTAGTTCCTGTTTATATTTTGCAATGGATGTAAGTTTGTTGCGCAAATATTTTTCCCAACCTGTATTCAAGCTTATTATTTACATTTTTTTTTTGACATCAGTGATGGATTGAAGTATTAAATATATAATTGTTACTTCACGGAAAAATTTAAGCCGGAGGAAAAGAAAAAAAATATTAGTATCTTGCAAGATTGTACTTAGATTGTACCATTACCAATATATTTTTAAGTAAGGGTGTGTTTTAAAAAGAGTATTTTGTAATTTTATCTTTATTATTTGTATCTTTTAAATTGTAGTTTTCGTGTTTGAATAGTTTGTATAATATGTTTTATTTTTTGTATTATTTAATTATTAGTTTTAAGTATTTTAGTGATATTTAATGCAGAAATTATGTTTAAGTTGGTTATGCAATATGTTTTAATGTGTATTTCTTAGAACATTAGGTGTGTTCACTCAAGTTAAAGTTTCACCGAGTGCCACGTCAGCGCCACATCAGCTTTAACTTTTTCACCTTAACTAAAAAAAAACACCCTTTATCGTAACTCAAATTTAACTCAACTATTTTCATATTCAACCCCTAAACTAAAACAAATACTTCATTTAATAAATAACATAATTTCATACAATCCATATAAAATTTATCCGGTAAAGTAGTCAAACCCCGTAAGTTTTAAGTCAAAAATTAAGTCAAACAATCTTATACCATTTCTTAATTTCATATAATCCATATAAAATTTCGTAGTCCACTCCAAATTGTCATACATAATTTTGGTAACTACCACTCAAGCCCAACATTCATTTAAAATTCGTATAGATCACATAAGTCCAGTTAGGTTAAATCATCGTTTAAGCCATTTCCCAACCCAACCATATTAAATCTTATCTAACCCTAATAATTAGCATATATAATACTACTACATCACACACAACATAACCCTAATCTCCACTAAACACGTCTCCTTCTTATCTCTCCATATCACAAAACTTACCGGTACATTCTTTCAACAAAAGGTACGACCAACCTTATATCTCCACAACGAAAACACAGCTCCATCAAATAATCATCTACCTTATTACTCCATTGACAACGCAAACCAAATCCACCCTTATCTTGTTGAGGGGTGTAAAGTGATTTTTTTTTCTTTTTTTTTTATTATTATTTTTAATTCCAACTCGCCTTCACGCAGCGTTAGTTGCTTAACGCAAGAGGGGTGTGTGGTAACGTGGGTTTAACGTACGTTAAATAGACTCCACGTCACCCTTAACGCAAGAGCTACATTAGGACACCCAATGCTCTTATGTGTGGGTGTTTCACTAAGCTTTTAAAGTTACAAATCTTAAAATATTAAGGAAAGAGGGCATTTTCTCTTTTATATGTAGTATAGATTATCAAAGTTACCAAAAACCTTTAAAGTTAAAATCACTTTTTTAACGGTATCATAACATTTTTCAATGACAAAATTATTAGTACTTAAAATTCTTTTTCCTTTTGTAAAGATTAGTTGCAACATAATCATCCATTTAATTTATTGATTTAATATTGTTGAAGGTTACAAGTACCATACAAGGAGTTCAGATCTCGAGAACGCAAGAAGAGATTGATCAATTTTCTAAATCCAAAATTACTAAGCTCGTGGAGGTAAGTTCCTTGCATTTTTTTTAAACTAACGTAATGTCTTTTTAATTTGAGTTAATTGGATAAAAGGTCATTCTTAAAGGCCTCATGATGATATACACACAACTTGTTTTACTTCATACCCAACAATTTTTCGGTTTCTAATTGTTCTACCCCTACTATTTTTTGTCTTTTGTTAGTGGATGGGGGTAAAGTTGTCAAAAGCCGAAAATTTGTCATGTGTAAATTACCTCTCCTTTCAAAAAATAATTACCAACACATTGCTGATCATCACTTTTTCGTGGTGGCGTGAAATTGTTTGTATGCTTTTAAGGTAAAGTTTGAAGAATTGAAACTACTTACCCGAAACATGAATACAAAATTTTGGATAAACAGATTATTGATTGAATAAAGATATGAAATATATTACATTTATGCCTAAATACGGATCTTGACAAGATCTGGTGGTGGTAGTAGCGGTGGGGGTTTTTGGTAGCTGTGGTTACATGTTTGTGTGGTTTTGGTGAAAGAGTTATGTTTTTGTGTATCAATAAAATTATAATTTTTAATCTATGAAAAATTAAAACTAAAATATATTTGGACAAATGGTTTCTCAAAATAAAACTTACTATTATTATTTCACTCACTTTTCCACACATCTATCGCTAGCCACCCAAAAAGTGACGGAACTAGGATTCTCGCGGTATCACGGGTCCCCGATAGAATTTTGGTTTTGTGTTGATATTATAAAAAGCCTAAATTTTCACAAATGCACCCGGTTCAATGGAGTTGTGTTTTAATACTTGCTTCGTTGATTAATTAGTAGGTGAAAAATAGACTCAATTTCTATTGAAGTCGCACTGTTTATTTATTTTTTTATTATTATTTTTTTTTTTATTATTTTTTTTTAAGCTGAAGTTTTAAAAAGATTGTGCACTCCGTCACTTTTAATCTGGTTCCATCACTACACCAACAGCTTTCACTCCACCTACGCTACCAACCACCATGCCATCATCAATCACCATGTAGGTAATGATGTAAAGGTAATGGTGGCTCGTCGGAGTAGCAGTGGTAGTGTCGAGATTAGTATGTGGTTTAGTGGTCTGCGATTTGCAGGTGGTATAAAATGTATAATGTGGTTTACTGAGTAGTTTTGTTAAGCTACTTAATTTATCGCCCATTAAACTCAAAGAAGTGTCACTAGCTTCCAAACACAAATAAATAATTCGAATGATCATAGTTGCAAGACAATGCAAACTACGGAGATCATCTGTTTAATTTACTTTGTTTTTTACATATGAATAACACTGCATGAAATATAAGTAGCATTTTTAGTCTTGAAAACTCTTATTGTTTGGTACATTTAGTTATTGCATATAAGTTTTGTTTTCTTTTTTTCAAGTGTTTTAGGTCATTAAATGGTAACACACCTTCCAAACTTTCAAATTTGTTCCAATATGCACAAACAATACTTTTTATCGTGTATCGACTACAAGTTTTGACAGTCAATTTTAGAATATTTCATGATTTAGCGTGAATGTTTGAAATGGGTGTTTTTTGATTAGTTGGTTAGGAGTTAAGTAGTATAAGTATATATTAATTTTTTTTGGGTAAAAGGTTTTTACACCCGGTGAATATAGTACTCCAAAAAATATTTAAATACATAGGATGTGAGTGAGTCTCAGCGCGTTACATAAGCGGTAAGGCTTACATAACAAAGACACTACTACCTCTTATTAGAAGGAAAACAAACTAATCACTAGACTACATTTGACTCAACACATAAACAGATACTCCCTCCGTCCCAAAATAAGTGTCCAGTTTGACTTTTCAGAGTCAAACTGGCTCAACTTTGACCTTAACTATTTTTGTAGATGTTATATAATACTTGATGCAAAATATATGAATGGATTGAGTGTTAAATGTATTTTTTAATGGTACAATTTTTCATCAAGTATTATACAACACAAAAAAGATATTTAAGGTAAAAGTTGAAACAGTTTGACTCTGAAAAGTCAAACTGGACACTTATTTTGGGACGGAGGGAGTATTATCTAATGTCTATTATGACTACGAAGACTTATATCAACAGCATCGTAGAATGCACGTTGATCTTCCGTTAAATCACGTGCACATCGTCATCATCATCATATGCATAATACTCATTATCCTCTTTCCAACGCTCATATAAACTCTTACCTCCAACGCCTCCTCGACTCTTTGGATCCATGAAACTCGTTTTGTCATAAACATGTTCCACGTCATTTCCACTATCCTCATCAACACGATCATCACATTTACCAATATAAGCAACAGTACCAACCTTAAGATTCGTGTGTGTACCCTAGATGTGGATTCCTCTTTAGATGCCACGTTAGATGTGACGCTTGATTTGTTGCACCCACATTAGTAGAACCGTAGAAGAAGTCTTCCCTTGAGATTTACAAAAATTGAAAACGGATTATGAGTTTTAACGACCCCATTATCAATAGCATTTGACTTGATTGCTTCCAAGCTTACTTGGTGATGACATTTTCGAGACAGACTTGTAAACAAATTTAGACTTAGTATTAAAACAATAATTACCTTCGGCTTGTTTCTTGCCACCATTTCCAATATTGCTTCGGTTCATCTTCTTAATTCCTTGGAAACCATCATCTTGAACCTCAACCCGATTCGGGCTTAGTAGGAACCACTTTAGGGTGTGTTTGGTAGAGAGAAATGAGATAAGAGAAATGGAAATGAATTGAATTCCATTGTTTGGTAGATGAGAGAAATAAAAAGGTGGAGAATTGAAGAGAATTGATAGAGAATTGGTAGTGTAATTTTTAAAGTTTCATTTCCATCACTTTATGTTCGGAAATTGGAGAAATGGAAATGTTAGTTTTTGTAATATTTTTTAAGGATATGTATTTTTTCCTTTTTTAACTTACATGTGTATTTTAGTGTCAAATAGATTATTTAAAAAAATAATTTGTTATTTTTTTTTTACAAATTATTTAAAAAATACTTTTAATTTTTTTTTAAATAATTTTAAAAAAAATAAAAACAAAAATAATAATTTCTTTTTAAAAAATTTAATAATTTCTTTTTAAAATAAATTTTTTAAAAATAAGTTTTTTTTAAATTTTTTATAAATAATTTTTTTATAAAAAATAATTTAAAAAAATATATTTTTTTTAAAATATATTTTTTACAGAATTGTTATTTAAAATAATTTTTTTAATTAATTTTATAAAAAATAAATTTAAAAAAATTAAGTAATTTTTTTTAAAAGATAAGTATTTAAAAAAATAAGTTTTTTTAAAAAATAAAATTAAAAAAAAAAAAGAAATTTTAAAAAGAAATTTAAAAAATATATATTTTTTAAATATATATGTTTTTTAGAATTGTTATATATATATATATATATATATATATATATATATATATATATATATATATATATANTTTCCATCACTTTATGTTCGGAAATTGGAGAAATGGAAATGTTAGTTTTTGTAATATTTTTTAAGGATATGTATTTTTTCCTTTTTTAACTTACATGTGTATTTTAGTGTCAAATAGATTATTTAAAAAAATAATTTGTTAATTTTTTTTTTTTTTTTTTTTTTTTTTTTTACAAATTATTTAAAAAAAATATACTTTTTAATTTTTTTTAAATAATTTAAAAAAAAAAAATTAAAAAAAAAATTAATAATTTCTTTTTAAAAAAATTTAATAAATTCTTTTTAAAATAAGTTTTTTTTTAATTTTTTATAAATAATTTTTTTATAAAAAATAATTTAAAAAAATATATATTTTTTAAAATATATTTTTTACAGAATTGTTATTTAAAATAAATTTTTTAATTAATTTTATAAAAAATAAATTTAAAAAAATTAAGTGATTTTTTTAAAAGATAAGTATTTTAAAAAATAAGTTTTTTTAAAAAATAAAATTAAAAAAAAAGAAATTTTAAAAAGAAATTTAAAAAATATATATTTTTTAAATATATATGTTTTTTAGAATTGTTATATATATATGTGTGTGTGTGTGTGTGTCTGTGTGTGTGATTTTTATTACCAAACATTAGAATTGAACAAATTTCTCTACTGATTTCTATTCTCTACTTCATTTCATTTCTTCGAAATTCTCTCTACGAAACGTGCCCTTAGGGCTATTCAGACATTGGTCCAAAGAATGGCCTAGTTGGTTTCTACTCGTACTCAACGCGAATTGAATGCAAGATATATCCATCACCTTCAATTTTAGGCACCGCTACAACAAGAGTGTCTTCCAACTCAAGATCGGCTTGAAGAACATTAAAAGGGTGCCATGTTTAGTAGCAATATAACTCAATTCATCCTCCGTGAATGCCGTGATACGAATATCATGGAGTTTGACCAAAAACGGAACGCTCTAATTAAGTCTTCCTTAAATACATTCGCCATAGGAGACGATTTACGAAGAATCAATGGCAAACTATGAATCAACCATGGTCCACTTTCAAGCATTTTCTTACCCATGTTTGAACTGAATTTAAAGAAAAATGCCTTTCGCATTCATCATAGTACGAACAAGCCCAAAACTACTCCATGCGTTCTTAACATAGTTTTCAACCACCGAATACGGAACTCTCTTACCCAGAAAACCCATATACATAATTCTTGAACGTTCCTTGACCTCTAGAACAAATTTTATGTTAATAGCAATATAGCCCCATTGCCGGGGCTTTTAAGGTACGAAAGTTAATAATTTTCTTACTTGGTTCACCTTTAAGACTAGATTCAACGTTACAGACTTATCACCACCTGTATTCAATGGCTTCCCATCATCACCCAATGTACTAGTTTACCTTCTAGTATTTGTTTTTCAATGTTTCGAATCTTATCAGCTAAGGAAACATTCATGTCCACATCAGCATTCAATACGTTGGCATAAGATGGAGACCTTATACCACTCGATTTGGCGCCATCGACCACTTTCACTGAACCATCATCCTCATCATTCAATGGACATTCATTTTACCAGGCAAAGCCTTGTTTTCCATGTTAGTTTGCCTACCAAGTGCCTCTGATAGGCTGGGAAACAATCCCATACCAGCAACACTTTTATCACCATTCAAAGTGACCCCAGAACACTTTTCGTTTGTACTAGCAACTTGCTCCATTGCGTACATTACTTTTCAAAGTCGAACCATTGGTATTCAACGCATGCTTCATTCTTGCGTCCATTCATCACCTTATTCAACGCATGTAGTGTAGGATTGGTAAATCCGAGGTCGTTCCCAAGAGCTAATGTGCGGTCTAAAATCTGAGTTTTAATTGTCACGTTTTTTAAGTAGATTAAGTAACTAAATGCAATAAAATAAATAACTGATATGCAAACGAGGTGAACTTATCAAATGAGAAAATGTGCTAACCTAGTTACTTCTCTATTAATGCAATGATATTATTTCCTAGTGCAAGGTGTAACTTTACCGGGTCTTTTGACCTTTTACCCAAAAAAAAAAAAGGTCTAACTCTCGTTTTATATAGTGGTTCTAATATCATTATGCCCAATCTGTAGTTGTAACCTAACCTATAATTCCTATGATCTCAACCCTGTTGTTCATGGAAGCTGGGCATCTAGTTCATAGTCATTATGTTCCCAACTATCTTATAGACTTAACTATTTTCGACAATCCCACTTCTTGACATTTAAACCCCCATTAGGTGCCAACTAACAAAAGGTTTAACCGCGCTTTTTAAGTACCTAATCTAATGCATGCGGTGATATGGACAACCCCTACAATCGAAATGGATGTCATCCCATCTTGAGTGACCTACTAGACTAGCTTTCAATTGTTCATACCTACTCACTAGCTAAGTATCTCTACACTAGCCTTAGTACTACCAAAACACGAGGATCAATCAATAAGCAAGTAAGATATCCATATAAAATGATAATTAAACGAAGAAATAAGGATCAATACATTAATAAATACATAACTAGGACACTTAAAAGGTGCAATTTCTCATTGGAAAGTTTCACCTCTTGCAATAAGTTTATTTATTTTTAATGCCATTTAGTTTACTTATCTTACCTAAAACCTGACAAAAAACTCAGATTTTAACCGCAAACATTATCTGGATGGGGCAAACAGAACCGGAAGCGGCCGGAATTAAATCGCCCTACACTTCACCACTGCGTTTTGAATAGGAGATGAATGGAAACGCAGAAGGGAAGCCATGCCCCTTCGAAATACCCAATGGTTTTTCGCCCCCTTTTAAATA
>LBNU01009752.1:27504-71262 GCA_014162995.1 Artemisia annua | reverse complement strand
TCTTAATCACTTTTCCAAGGAAGAATACACTTCAATCATAGTTATTTTAGCTATTCAAGCAAGTAAATTGTATCAAACTCAATGTTTATCCTTCCATGATTTTCTTACATCGTGTTTTTTGTAACAATACAAGAGGTTGGCCTAAACATTTAGTTACTTCTCTATTAATGCAATGATATTATTTCCTAGTGCAAGGTGTAACTTTACCGGGTCTTTTGACCTTTTACCAAAAAAAAAAAACGGTCTAACTCTCGTTTTATATAGTGGTTCTAATATCATTATGCCCAATCTGTAGTTGTAACCTAACCTATAATTCCTATGATCTCAACCCTGTTGTTCATGGAAGCTGGGCATCTAGTTCATAGTCATTATGTTCCCAACTATCTTATAGACTTAACTATTTTCGACAATCCCACTTCTTGACATTTAAACCCCCATTAGGTGCCAACTAACAAAAGGTTTAACCGCGCTTTTTAAGTACCTAATCTAATGCATGCGGTGATATGGACAACCCCTACAATCGAAATGGATGTCATCCCATCTTGAGTGACCTACTAGACTAGCTTTCAATTGTTCATACCTACTCACTAGCTAAGTATCTCTACACTAGCCTTAGTACTACCAAAACACGAGGATCAATCAATAAGCAAGTAAGATATCCATATAAAATGATAATTAAACGAAGAAATAAGGATCAATACATTAATAAATACATAACTAGGACACTTAAAAGTGTTTAGCCACACATGTTGTAAGTTACAAAAAACATGATGTAAGAAATCATGGATGGATTAAACATTGAGTTCGATACAATTTACTTGATGAATAGCTAATAATAACTATGGATTGAAGTGTATTCTTCCTTGGAAAGTGATTAAGAATTGCTGGAAATCACCTAGTTGTGTGAAGTGGGATGACGAAATCAAATGAATTAGGGCTTGTATCTATAGGCTCGACTCTGTTACGGCGTAACCATAAGTGATGGGTTACGATGTAACCTCCTTAATGCTCGAATAATTCACCAACATAGCATAGTTGCAGCGTAACCAAAGGTACAAGTTACGACGTAATCGTCACGGCTTTTAAATCTTCCATAGTTATGACGTAACCATAACGGTATAATTACGCCGCGGTTGTGACGTCAGCAAGATCTTCTCATATCTCGATGCAGGTTACGGCGTAGCTCTTGCGAGGTTGTTACGCCGTAATGTCTGATGACTAGACTTGGTCATATTTAGCAGAAAAAGAGTTACGACGTAGTTATAGCGAGCCAACTACACCGTAACTTGTGTATCACCCTTCCATTTCCACGTCTTTTCCAACAAGTTTTGCATTTCTCTTCAAATCACCTTTCCATTTCCACGTCTTTTCGTTCCAATGCTCAAGTATCACCTAATGTGAAATATGAAACAAGTACATATTTATATAGAAACATAACAAATATGAGCATTTATCATTGGAATTTGATACTAAAATATATAGATTATTTGATGTTATCAATTACACCATAGAAAAAAAACCCTAGTACACTGACCAAGTACATTCCAGAAACACACCATGAGCAAAACCACAACCAGCACTAACCCAACATCAAACAAATAAACCGATTAAGCACAGGAAACCTACAGCAAATCGTTATCGAGTTAGGATTGAAAACCATAATCGACTTAACCAATGAATATCCCAGTAATTAATGAAGCGAATTAATGCAAACCCTAGACCAAGAAAATCGAAACCCTAAACTGATGATGATCGTGGACTAACTGTTTCAGACTCGTAACAGCCAAACGTTTAAGGATCAAACAGTGATTATTAACAGCCCTAGTAATTAGTTTGAAGATCAATGATCAGGTTTAAAGGTGATTGATTGTGAGAATTAGGTATAGAGGGTTTTTTTTCGCCACAGTCGCCAAAGAAGGGAGAGTTTATATTTTAGGGTTAATTGCTTGAATATGTATCATACTTGTATCTTTTTGTTATTGTGTGTATTTTGNATGTTTGTTTTACAGAACCAAACCTATTTATAATACATGAATCGGTGCCTTGTTACAACGTGACTATTGGAGAAGAGACATACCGATTCAATAACAGTCGTGACCCTAGAAACGGTTTATACCGTTATCCTATGACCCAGCCCAATACAAACTTTACATAATGACACCCTAAACTTACACTAATTACATACTATAATTTCTAATATGACCCATTTAACCCAAAGTTTAGGTTAACAATCAACAGGAAATCACCTAGTTGTGTGAAGTGGGATGACGAAATCAAATGAATTAGGGCTTGTATCTATAGGCTCAACTCTGTTACGGCGTAACCATAAGTGATGGGTTACGATGTAACCTCCTTAATGCTCGAATAATTCACCAACATAACATAGTTGCAGCGTAACCAAAGGTACAAGTTACGACGTAATCGTCACGACTTTTAAATCTTCCATAGTTATGACGTAACCATAACGGTATAATTACGCCGCGGTTGTGACGTCAGCAAGATCTTCTCATATCTCGATGCAGGTTACGGCGTAGCTCTTGCGAGGTTGTTATGCCGTAATGTCTGATGACTAGACTTGGTCATATTTAGCAGAAAAAGAGTTACAACGTAGTTATAGCGAGCCAACTACACCGTAACTTGTGTATCACCCTTCCATTTCCACGTCTTTTCCAACAAGTTTTGCATTTCTCTTCAAATCACCTTTCCATTTCCACGTCTTTTCGTTCCAATGCTCAAGTATCACCTAATGTGAAATATGAAACAAGTACATATTTATATAGAAACATAACAAATATGAGCATTTATCATTGGAATTTGATACTAAAATATATAGATTATTTGATGTTATCAATTACACCATAGAAAAAAACCCTAGTACACTGACCAAGTACATTCCAGAAACACACCATGAGCAAAACCACAACCAGCACTAACCCAACATCAAACAAATAAACCGATTAAGCACAGGAAACCTACAGCAAATCGTTATCGAGTTAGGATTGAAAACCATAATCGACTTAAACAATGAATATCCCAGTAATTAATGAAGCGAATTAATGCAAACCCTAGACCAAGAAAATCGAAACCCTAAACTGATGATGATCGTGGACTAACTGTTTCAGACTCGTAACAGCCAAACGTTTAAGGATCAAACAGTGATTATTAACAGCCCTAGTAATTAGTTTGAAGATCAATGATCAGGTTTAAAGGTGATTGATTGTGAGAATTAGGTATAGAGGGTTTTTTTTCGCCACAGTCGCCAAAGAAGGGAGAGTTTATATTTTAGGGTTAATTGCTTGAATATGTATCATACTTGTATCTTTTTGTTATTGTGTGTATTTTGTGTACTCAACTTTCAAATTTTGATTATTGTGTGTACTCAACTTTCAAAATTCGAACTTTTTTTTCTTTTCTTATCATGTGTACTCAACTTTCAAATTTCGATTATTGTGTGTATTTTGTGACCATTTTACCCTTATTTTTTTAAAAATTTTTTTAGGGTAAACTGGTCATTTTACATGGCTAAATAGTCACAAAATACACAGAATAATCGAAATTTGTAAGTTCAGTACACACAATAAGAAAAAAAATAGTTCAATACATACATACGATAACAAAAAGTATCAAGTATGATACGAACTGTGTAGTGCATATCTTATTCAAAACCCTACCTATCAAAACCACGTCAAAATTTTACGTATCTGTTGGATTCTACAAAAAAAATTCAGTTGAAAAAGTATCGCGTGTGAAACACGTTTTAGTTCATGTTCTAAGACAATACATTTGAGAAAGTATGTTGCTATTTAATGACCTAAACCCCGTTTATCCAATCATAATGGAGTAAGTTTTTGTGTCCTGCATTAGTTTCTTCTGATTCTATAAAAATTAGTAAAATACCAATAACACATTATCGATTATCTATTTAATTTTATTCTGTGTATTCATCATCTAGCAAGTGCAAGTTTCCTCACTATTTTATCCCTTATCATAATGTTGCAGGTAAACAAGTTGGAACACTTGAGAATTGGACTCATAGATATACAGTTGGCCACTAATAATTTCTCAAAGAAATTTGAGCTTTGGTCCGATGATCATTATGGTCTACTTTACAAAGGCTATCTCGAATGGTTTGATAGAAAGTATGTTTCCTCCTTGGAAGGGAAGAATAAAGCTGAATTGCCCAAGAGATTCTATCATGTAAGAATACTGCGCATCGACAATGCAACTGCAGTAGATTTGTTCTGTAAAGAAATTGAAATTCTTAGCACTTGTAAGCATGACAACATAGATTCTCTTCTTGGATTTTGTGACGGCGAAGATAATCATATGATACTTGTTTACGAGGGTAATACTTATAATCATCTTTCTCTTCATTTGAAGAGTGAAGCTCTTACATGGGAGATGCGTCTAAAAATCTGTCTCGATGTTGCACACGGGTTAAATTACCTTCACAATGAGAAGGAGGACCAAAAGATGGTCATTCACCGTCAACTAAGTAGTGCCTGCATAATGTTGGATGGCAATTGGCAAGAAACAAAAATTACTGGATTTGGACTGTCTACATTCCACGAGAATCAAGATGAAGTCCCTTTCGTGGACTATGCCGTAAAGGGTCTTGTGGATGGAGCGGGACTCCGTTCCATGGCTCCAGAAATTAGTAAAATGGTCGATGAAGGGATGGTCTTTTACATGGCTAAAGCAACAAAAGAATCAGATATATACAGCTTTGGAGTAGTTATGTTTGAAATCCTATGTGGGGAGAGTTGCACAATGTTAAGGGCGAATGATGGTGAGTTTCGGCCACAACACTGGTTCAAGGACAGAAAAATAAATCAACGGGTAGCTGAGGTACTAAGGGAAGAAAATCGTGGTAACAAATTATTTCTTAAGAAAGGACCCAATGAAGATTCGTTGGACACGTTTATAAAAATCACTGAACAATGTTTAGCGGTAAATCCACAGCAACGTCCAACTTTGCAAGTCATCATCATGGAACTGCGGAAAGCGTTAATGTTTCAGGTAAGTCTTATGTTAAAAAATATACACTCTGTTTATATAAATGTGGAATGTTTTACAGTATATTCTTAAATTCCAGTATACACAATTTGGCAAAAAGTTTTAAAGCTTCTAAGACTCACATTTGTTCTCGTGCCGAGGTTGATTAATCATGTAATTGAATAATTTTGTAAAATATTCTTTTCTTTAATCACCTTTAGATCATATCCCAAGTGTTATCCAAAGTGTAGTACGGAGTATCTTTTTATTCCATTTGCTCTTGATTTATCAATTGATACCTACATGGTCAATTAAAGGAAAAGATGACATCAATTTTTCTGCCGTAACAATAAATATGGAAAATTTGCAAAATGTACTACTTTTTTGTTCGGGAGTATCAAAGAAGATTAATGAAGTGTTTTATAATTTACAGAAAAATCACAAGGACCATTTGAGAATGTCATTTGAAGACATTGAAGCAGCCACACAAAACTTTAGTGATGAAAATAGCATGGGAGCTGGTGGTTTTGGTAGGGTGTACAAAGGAGAACTTGCATCTGAACATGGATCCTATACAATTGTCGCAAAGCGGTTAGATACACGTCATGGTCAAGGGGTTCAACAGTTTAACAATGAGCTACATATTCTTTCTGAGTATAAGCATGAGAATGTCATCGGTCTTGTAGGCTATAACAACGACGAACAAGAAAGAATCATTGTATATGAATACGCATCCAAAGGAAGTCTTGACAGATATTTGGATAAGGCTAGTCTTACTTGGATTAATCGACTTAACATATGCATTGATGTTGCTAGGGGATTAGCTTTCCTTCATGCAGGTGTTCGTGAACACGAGGCGGTGATACATCGGGACATGAAACCTGAGAACATTCTACTATTTGATGACTGGAAGGCAAAAGTCGCTGACTTTGGGTTTTCATTAATATACACAAAGAATGAGGAAAATGACTATGTCATCGATCGTGTTAGCGGCACACGAGGGTACTTGGACCCAGCATATCAAAATTCACGTTTCTTAACCAAAGAATCTGATATTTATTCTCTTGGTGTAGTTTTATTTGAGATCTTGTATGGGAAATCAACGTATGACATCAACAAACGTGAGAATCAGTTTCTACAGAGTTTAGTTAAACAGCGCTTTGAGGAAGGAAGATTAGATGAGGTTGTGTTCGATGTTATAAAGAACCAAATCGTGCCGGAAGCGTTGGCCACATTTCAGACAATTGCCTACCAGTGCTTGCATGATGATAGGGAAAAACGACCAACAGCACAAGATGTTTTAGTACAGCTTCAGAAGGCATTGGAATTGCAAGTAAGTACTCACTGTTTCAAAAAAGCTGGCTTCCTTTAAATATTTTTTTATGTTTAGACTATACTTTGCTCTTCGACTTCACTTTGTCTTCGCTTAGTCCGGTTCAAAGTTTAGTGTACCAAAACTGTTATACATAAAAAATATGTAAAAAAACAAACTATATCACACTTTCAGAAAAGCTGGCTTCCTTTTAAATGACTTGGTTTTTGTTAAATTTTTTTATAATTTGTTAGGTAAAGGATGTACCCGTTTCCAAGGAATCCTAGAGATGGCAAGAAATCCTGGACATATGTTAAGTGTGATAGAGCTAAGTTGTCAAGATGAAAAACTTGGGAGGCTAAAAAGTTGTTGAAGAACTGGGAAGATGATTATCTGCAAGAGTGCAAGTTTTAAGTTTGTACATATATTTAAGGCTTATTAGTTTGTGTATTAATCAAAATAAAAAACACATGTTGATATGTTGTTGCTCCACCTGAGGATGTTTGACATCGTTTGTTGTTTTTAGTCGTGTGGATTGTCAAAACACTTTTGGTATGAGGTTTGTTTATGTTAGAAAGTAACTAGAACTTTAAAGGTTGTTTGGTAATTTGTGTGACTTGTCTTACAAGTTTGTTTAGAATTTGAAAACTCTTCTATGACGGTAAGTTTAGCCTATAACTAGAGATTAATATATAGCTTTAGGTTTATTTGTACCTTTAGAATTAGAATTTGGTATTTTTGAATTAGAATTTTTGGTTTGGTACCTTTGAATTGGCTTTGAATTTGGTTCGGTAATTTTGAAAAAAGCTTCCGCTTCGTTTGTCTACTTTGTTTGATTGTTTCATTCTTTGATTATCAACAAGTGGTATCAAAAGCTAGGTTTGTTTAGCTATGAAGAAGAAAAGAAAGAAAGAAAAAAAAGTTTCGTTTTGTTAGCCTTGCTATTTTATATAAGATACCGTCACACAAAAGAAATTGACTAGATATGTAACAAGTAGTAACATTAGGGACTACTTACGTACATTAGGCAAACATGTGATGTAATGAGCCTATAAATACTCCTCATGACTCTCCATGAGGGGTGTGGGAAATAGTGTGTAAAGTTTCACTTCATTTCATTTTAATAAAACACCTAGTTTCTTCACCTTTCTCTCTCTACTTTCTCTCTCTAGAACTAACCATGTTTTATACATATTTTGATCAACCGCGACCTCCGGAACGTGTTTCTTGTCTTTTACAATTGGCATCAGAGCTAACCAGGGGCGATTCGTGGTGAGTTTAGGTGTAAATTCGTGTTTCTAAGGCTGTTCGTGGGCTGTTTGTAAGTTTTGAGCCCTAGTCTATCGAGTATCAAGGGTGTTTTTCGAGTAAGGTGTGTCCTTTATCGAGTATGGTGGGCAAATATCGAGTAAGGATGGCTAATTTCGAGTATGGTGTTCATATTTTCGAGTATGCATATGTTTTATCGAGTTTAGGTTGGAATATATTGAGTATGGCTTCCTAAATCCTAGGGATATCACTAGGCCAAAAATGACCTTCCGTCACACATGGTCGTTTTTGAACGGTCACACTGTGACATTTTTACGTGACTAAAGGTACCAGCGTTAAATAAACAGCCACACTTGATCCGATTTGTGTGACCATTTGGTAAACTATTTGTCACGCATTTGTGTATATATGTGACTAGAGGGTAACTGGTAAATATTTTTCCATCATTTAGTCACGTTTAATTTGGGACGTGTGACCGATGCAAATCAGCTCGAAACATTAGTCACGCTATAGATATACATATGTGACAAATATATGTCACATAATTGAACAATGTGACCAAAGAAGATATATGGTCACACGAAGTACTTGTGTATGTGGCTAAATTATATAGTCAAGTTTGTCACACATTATATAAACGTGACTGCTATTCTTTGCTGAATTGTTAGCCACATATGAATTTTAAATGTGTGACAACTAAAAATTCAGTTTGAAGCGTTAGTCACGAAATGCATTTAAGAGTGACAAATATATGTCACACACTTGAAGAGTGTGACCAAATGTCATATATGGTCACATAAAACCATACAAACATGATTAAGTGTAACGAAAATTCGACGCATATGGTCACGTAATTTAATATGTGTGTCTAAAGTTTAATGTGTGTTTGCTTGCCAAATCCTAATGTGTATAGTCACAGTTATTTGAAGCACGATCATGTGACTATAGGCTTTACATATGGTCACATTATAAGGGTATTATATGTGACCAATACATATGGGCACACATTAATGATAACTTATCTAATTTTGAGGGGTTAGATGTTGTAATCATTGTTCATATGTTATGGGTTGTATTTTCTTTGTTTCTAAACTAACAATTTGCAGGAAAGGCAAAGAAAATGCTGTTTGGATTGGAATTTGAAGTTAATGCTGCTTGGCATAAATTAATGCTCAATTAAAGGAAAAGATGACATCAATTTTTCTGCCGTAACAATAAATATGGAAAATTTGCAAAATGTATTACTTTTTTGTTCTGGAGTAGTATTTTCTTTCATCCAAAAGCTTTGTAATTGCATGGTTTATAATCTTAGAAGTTATCAACTATCGGAATACTTGAAAACATTACCATTCAGAAAATATATTATCAAAGAAGATTAATGAAGTGTTTTATACTTTACAGAAAAATCACAAGGACCATTTGAGAATGTCATTTGAAGACATTGAAGCAGCCACACAAAACTTTAGTGATGAAAATAGCATGGGAGCTGGTGGTTTTGGTAGGGTGTACAAAGGAGAACTTGCATCTGAACATGGATCCTATACAATTGTCGCAAAGCGGTTAGATACACGTCATGGTCAAGGGGTTCAACAGTTTAACAATGAGCTACATATTCTTTCTGAGTATAAGCATGAGAATGTCATCGGTCTTGTAGGCTATAACAACGACGAACAAGAAAGAATCATTGTATATGAATACGCATCCAAAGGAAGTCTTGATAAGTATTTGAATGATGCTAGTCTTACTTGGATTAATCGGCTTAACATATGCATTGATGTTGCTAGGGGATTAGCTTTCCTTCATGCAGGTGTTCGTGAACACGAGGCGGTGATACATCGGGACATGAAACCTGAGAACATTCTACTATTTGATGACTGGAAGGCAAAAGTCGCTGATTTTGGGCTTTCGTTAATATACACAAAGAATGAAGAAAATGAGGAAACAGATTATGTCATCGATCAAGTTAGCGGCACACGAGGATACTTGGACCCAGTATATCAAAATTCACGTTTCTTAACCAAAGAATCTGATATTTATTCTCTTGGTGTAGTTTTATTTGAGATCTTGTATGGGAAATCAACATATGACATCAACCAACGTGAGAATCAGTTTCTACAGAGTTTAGTTAAACAGCGCTTTGAGGAAGGAAGATTAGATGAGGTTGTGTTCGATGCTATAAAGAACCAAATCGTGCCGGAAGCGTTGGCCACATTTCAGACGATTGCCTACCAGTGCTTGCATGATGATAGGGAAAAACGACCAACAGCACAAGATGTTTTAGTACAGCTTCAGAGGGCATTGGAATTGCAAGTAAGTACTCATTGTTTCAAAAAAGCTGACTTCCTTTAAATATTTTTTTATGTTTAGACTAAACTTTGCTCTTCGACTTCACTTTGTCTTCGTTTAGTCCAGTTCAAAGTTTAGTGTATCAAGATCGTTATTAAAAATTAAAAAAAAAAATGTAAAAAGTCTAACTATATCACACTTCCGAAGAAAGCTGGCTTCCTTTTAAATGACTTAATTGATTTCGCGTTGAAAAAAAAATTATATTTTGTGTTAGGTAAAGGGTGTACCCGGTTTGCAAGAATTCCTAGAGATGATAATAAATCTTGGACATATGCTACATTGTCAAGATGAAAAACTTGGAGGCAAAAGTTGTTGAAGAAATGGCAAGATGATTATCTGCAAGAGTGCAAGTTTTAAGTTTGGAGTATATTTAAGGCTTATTAGTTTGTGTATTAATCAAAATAAAAAACACATGTTGTTGCTCCACCTGAGGATGTTTGAGATCGTTTGTTGTTTTTAGTCGTGTGGATTGTCAAAACACTTTTGATATGTGGTTTGTTTATTTAGAACGTGACTTGAACTTTAAAGGTTGTTTGGTAATTTGTGTGACTTGTTTTACAAGTTTGTTTAGAATTTGAAAACTCTTCTATGAAGGTTAGTTTAGCCTATAACTAGAGATTAATAGCTTTAGGTTTATTTGTACCTTTAGAATTAGAATTTGGTATTTTTGAATTAGAATTTTTGGTTTGGTACCTTTGAATTTGGTTCGATAATTTTGAAAAAAGCTTCCGCTTCGTTTGTCTACTTTTTTTGTTTTTTTCATTCTTTGATTATCAACAAGTAGTATCAAGAGCTAGGTTTGTTTTTTTATTGGTTTTGGCTTTGAAAAAACATTTGACTGAGTTTGAAAGGTGTTGACTGGCTTGTAGACCTATTTTGGAGTTAGATCTTGATACAAACCGAATTAGAGATCACTTAAGAAATGAAATACGGTTCTGTAAAACAACTAGGAATTCAGGAAGATTAAGAACTGAATCCGAAATTGAATTACAAATGAATGATTTGTTACAAAAGTGTGTTGCCAGAATTACAGAGAGAAAACTAAATGTATCAAAATTTGCATAAATGAAAATGAAAGTGAAAAGGACTATTTAAAGGCGGTTGAAGTTGGTCAACTGTGGTCAAAGTTTGTTATAAGTCTCCCGCCCAATTTGAAATGCAGTTAGAACTCGCACATGTGCTCTTATTTTGACTCGTATCAATTTTGGAGTTTAGTGTTCTTTCAGTGTTCTGTTCCATTGCTAGAATGCTAGTTAATTAGGTTTCTTGATCAATATTTGGGCTTTTGGAGCACCTGCTCTTTTTGACATGTTTTTAGTCGTTTGGGATCGCTCTTTGTGGACGGTAATAAGAAAATAGTTTATGATTGGTTTTTGTCTCAAATTTGTTATTTGATCAACAAATTAGTATTTGTTGTTTTTGATCTTCGTATTTGTTCGATTTGAAATTTGGATCGTAATCCTTATCATATAAGTGTGTTGTAAGTCGTACAACAATCCTATAAACTAGAACATGGATAACACGTTCAGTGAATAACTTTAACACACCACAACAACTTATGTATCGACATTTATAGTTAGTTTTAGCAAACTCTAAATGTTTACCGCTGCAGTATTGCTAGTTTGAGAGGAGGTGTTAGATAATAAGGCCTATTGGCGCAGCCCGTTGGTTTAGGCCTGTTTAGCATTTAAGGTTTAGGTTTCAGGTCTTTATCTTTTCTATTTAATGTTTTGTATTGTAACTTATTAATTAAATCTGATTAATACAATTTTCAGTATTCTATTGATTTCTACAAAATATATGAGGAAGGGCAAGTTCGAAATTTAATAAGGCATAAGGTGAAATGAACATAAAAGCGACACAAGTAAATTTTTAAGTTCAAATGGCTGTTGTTGAAGCGTTTTCGATGCACGCACTGAGTACACATTTGTGTAACAAAAGGGATTAGCTGCAAAACACATACAGTATAAAACTTCCCCGATGTAACGCACGGGTATTAAGCTAGTTAACATTAATTAACAAATACTTTTATAGACTTTATATATATATATTTGTTATGAATGATTATTTGTGGATGTCCATATAGCCCATAAGGCCCACGGCCCATGTTAGCTATTAGGGTTTTGCCCTAATTTTGTTTATATATACTCCTTGTAATCTCCTACTTTAATCAATTAAAGAATATTATCATTCCCTCTATTCTTGTTCACAACACGTTATCAGCACGCTCTAAAGCTTTAGGTCAGTTTTGTTTTCTCGTTTTTCCACCATCGGTATGTCTTCAAACCTTTTTACATATATGATTCGGCAGTATGCTAAAATTTTATATGATATTCGTATGTAGTTTTTATTTAACGTGTCACAGTAACATGAATATATATGCTATATGTATGCCCTTTAATTTATAATTTATAATTTATATGTACTGTCGCTTTCATGCTATATGTCTCTTATACTATTATTTGTTTAATATGTTTAGTATTGTTTACTACGATATGTTCGTAGTATATTATATGATCAGTTCGCATACAACGTTTTGTTTAATATGGTTATCATATCGCATACAACGTTTTATTTAATATGGTTGTCATACATGTTTTCTGTTGCAGATTTACGTTTATTAGCTAGAACTATAGATCTCGTATTTTCGTTATGTTCTCTGCTTATTAGCTAGAACTATCGATCTCGTATTTTTGTTTAATAATGGTTTGTATTCCCTAAAGGTACATATAAAACCCTTCTCCTGTACTCGTTCTATGTTATTGAAAACATCAATTATGATTTTTGTGTTACGTGATAATTTTTATATGACTACATTATAATGAAATACAAATAAAATAAGACATAGGTGTTTATTAATTTTATGTTACTTGTTGGTATTTAATCGTTGGTATGTAACTAACTGACTTGACGTTTATTAGTTTTTGCCCAACTGATTGCAATTTATTAGATCATATTTTTATACGCATACTATTTTTTTTTTTTGTTTTTTTTGTTTTTTTTTTTTATTCTGATATATCACAATTATATCAACGTTGTTTTGTTACACTTGAATATATCTTTTGTTTAGTGAATTGCATGTCATTGTTTATGTTGTTATTTGTTAACCATGGATTTATTTTCAAACTCATTACCAATTTTGAAAATTTTTGTATTTTAAAATCCTTAAATATCCAAATTATAAGATATTAAATTTTTCACTACAATGTTAATTTATAAGTCTATTAAATAAATACGGATGCCTTGCAGTTGTTGCTCTATAAAAGGTCAATAAGAGAATTATACGTTGCAAATTAGAGAACTTCGTGAACTGGGATGAGCAAACTTAAAATTAACCAATAAGCAAATTTGTACGTTGACTTTTAATGGTAGTTTAGGGTAAAAGTAATCCGGAACAAATGAAACCTAAACGGCGAACATGACTACACTTTATATAAGTTAGGTATATATATGTATAAAGGTTGCATAAATTTACTGACAAGTTACAAGAGGTTTAATTACTATTTTCTTTTTGAGCCATCGATTATTGATATTTACAAAATACCCAAAATATTTTAAAGGTAATAATTTAAAGAAAAAACACTTTATTGCTTACTATTCAAATCGACGATTTGAAAGAAATTGTTATGCGCCCTATTGCGGTTGCTGAATTTGTATTCCCTAAGGATAGCCAAAAGTGAGAATACAATCCTAAGGACATATTTGAGTTATTATGTGAAGACGTGTTCATATATGAGTTTTATCGATGTCGAACGTCTAGTCTATAATATGCTCATTATACTATTAGTTTTGTGCTTATTTGAATGCAAGTTGTTATATTAAAAAAATAGTTGCTTATGATGCAATGTTAAACAGACAATTGATTTATGTGATAAGACTTAGCAACACCATACATTCTCTAATGTGATAATTTCATGTGCTTGTTGCTTAACATAATATACTATGAAATTCACGGAAGTTAAACATGTCTATGTGATCTATGTGTATGTGATTGATGCCGACGAATGTAATATGTGCTTGGTAAAAAGGCTAGACATGACGTACTCTTTTGATCTACGATTTTTTGCAACTTAATTGGTCGAATAATATCAAGCTTCCATAATAGAAAGAAAGTTGTCTACTTTGGATAAGCTAAGGCAGATTAATACATGACACCATATATGAAGTATATGTTAGGATACTCCATGAATAGATGCACTAATTGTCTATCATTTTTAATAAGTGTTTATATTATACAAAGATGAAACAACGAGCTCTAATAGATTACTATTATATTTTTAATATGCTCAACTATTCAAAGTGTATACGATAATATGATGATCAATGTAAGTGTCATGATAAGGCAAAAGAAAAAAAAATGATAACGCGCAAGAGATAAAGTTGGCACTGAAAATATACATCTTTGTTGTAAATATGAGAACCATTTTTCTCTAAATGTAGTTTATTCATTATCCCTTGTGGAGTAGGAAAAAGATGTAATGACCATAATTATGGTGAATTTAGCAATATTGTTGTTAAGGTTGTGAGTGAATAACGAGTTTTAATTGACTCAGATTATGAAATTGAGTTTGACTTATATAGTTATATATGTGACTTATCTATCATGTTATTTTATTTGCTTATAAAACTGATTAAGAGCATATATTGTTACCAAATAGAGCAACTTCACTCGAACATGTTTTTATTCTTTAATAATGATTTAGGCTAATGTGCATATCCTTAAAAATGCTTTGTATTAAATTATGTAGAAGCCATAAAAGAGCTTATAAGATTTTAATTGGAGAAATGTGATGTTGTATTAAAATCTCCATATTATTTGAGGTTTACATAGAAAGTGCAATCTAAGCACATGTGGTAATAAACTAGAGTTTTTGAGCCAAGATTATTATATTGAGTGGCATGACCGGTTAGACCATCCCGGGTCAATTATGATGCGAATGTATAGAAGAATTATAAGTTTCTTCAAAGATAGATTTGTTTGTTTCTCAATGGAATGGAAGTTAATTGTATCTATCACCACTATATTAAGGTAAGAACTTTACCTTATAAGTTATTGGAAAGAATATAAAGGGGATGTATATAGGCCTATACATTCGCCATGTGGATCATTTTGAGTTTTTAAATCGATGCATCGTCAAAATGATAATCAAGGACGCAACTTAAGGTTAGCGTGATTAATGGCTCGGCTTATAAAATGCGAGCATGGTTTTCCATATCATATCTTTGAAAATGGTGTTGAATACTTCCAAGTATTGGGCGATTATTGGAATAAGTGTTGAACATAAAAGTAGCTCATGTTCATACGCGAATTGCTTTTGTTGAAACGTTCATAAAACGTATTCAGTTGATTGCAAAGCCAATAATATTATGAGAACAAAATTTTTAGTTTATGGGGCATGTTATGACATATGAATTCGCATCTTGCCAACAATTAATAATGAATTCTCCCTATTAGAATGGTTTTAGTCATAACCATATTTTTCCCATATAAAGTTTTCTGTAAGTGTGCGGAACCTATATTGTTAATCCACCACAACGCACACAAAGGGATGTTGAAATTGATAATTCATTCAGAGGGAGAATGAGCAGCGAGAAATTTGAAATGAATTATGATATAAATGTTGATCCTCACAATATTGAATATGAACTTAAAGTTCAAGGGACAAATAACATTTCAGATCTAGTAAATGTCAGACATGTTTAGTGACCTAAGGAAAGTGACTAGATCATATTACGCTGCTATTGCTCTAATTACAATGTGTGTCCCAGCAGTAAAATCATTGATTGATAGTAAGTCTATGGCACGTCTGCAGCGTGATAGACGAATCGATTCCAAATAAAAAGTCCTCGAATGAATAGGTAAAATGGAGCAATAAAATCAAGATGGTCGAATCGAGGTAATAAGACCCCATAATAGTCAAGACACACTAGACATGAAGGTTATTGAAAACCCCGGGTACATGAAAAACTATGAGATCTCAATAAATGATATATAATGTCTAGTAAAGTATGGAATCGAAAATATAAATGAATCGACGTCGATGGAAACATTGTATACAATAATGTGCATGATATGATTATGTAAATAAATAAGATAGCGCTATAAGCATGGTGAGGATCATGAAAGCATACCTGCAGGAAGTGCAGATGTATAAATGAATGGCAAAAAGAAGTAAAGACGCAAAGAGCTAATGAAAGATTAAAGTCTCTTGTGACGAGACATGGTTATTGGGACTTGAAGTCCATACATATGAATTATTGGATATGCATTGGTCTCTATACAAAAATAAAATGAAATTATGTATAAGGTACAAGTGATGGCACACGTATATTTTCTCAAAGACTTGTAAATGATCATGGAGATGCATGTTTACATGTGGTGGATCCATTAATATAGTTTAATATTGTATAAGTCTGGCAATATAAGAAATAAGTATGCGTCTAATAATACAAGAGCTCGTTTCATGTTGAGATTCCTTAAGGAATATAGAATGCATAAATCACGTGTTATGATTTAAAATTCTCGAGAATACTACTTGATCAAATTGAACAAAACAATGGAATGGAATAATGTAAATGTTTCGATAACTTTAAGGTACAAGAAATGTGGGTTTATATTTTAGTATTTTACTAACCCATCAAAACAAGTTTAGTTGGTTTTATAGATGCAGGATATATGTATAGTCCTAACAATGGTCGGTCTTAAAGTGGATACATACTCACGAGTGAAATTTCATGGCGTTCGGCAAAGCAAACAATCGCGGATAGTTCATCCAACCATTTAGAAAGAAGGCACCAACAGGTTACATCAAAGGCGTCAAGACAAAACATATTTTGCCAAAGTTTTTTTTTCCAATCATGACTTACAAAAGAATGGTGATATTATTGTTCAACAAGTTCATTCAAGTGACAATTTGGCGGATCTAATTACAAAGGCGCTTCTACCTCAACATTTATGACATTGAACCACAACATTGGAATGCACCTTCTCGAAGAGCTCAAGTGATTTAGTCATCAGAGGGAGATAATACGCGCTGCACTCTTTTTCCCTTAGTCATGGTTTTGTCCCACTGGATTTTCCTGACAAGGTTTTTAATGAGGCAGCATTTTCTAAGCGTATTAAGAATATGGACATCCAAGAGGGAGTGTTATGAATGATTATTTGTGGATGTCCATATAGCCCATAAGGCCCACGGCCCATGTTAGCTATTAGGGTTTTGCCCTAATTTTGTTTATATATACTCCTTGTAATCTCCTACTTAAATCAATTAAAGAATATTATCATTCCCTCTATTCTTGTTCACAACAATATTTTTTTTAAAAACAACATTTTTTGTTGTTGTTGTAATTTATAATGTTTTCAATTATAGGACAAGCAAACAAGTAGATCGAACCGCGACAAAACTAATTAGTACAACTTATTTTAAAATTCCTTTAGTACAACTTATGTCAAAGCCCCAGCATGCATGCGGTTTAAATAAACTGAAACGTGTTCATGATCATTAAATAACTTATGACGCCTTAATGAGTTTCTTTATAACGTGATAATATCCAATCTTGTACTAAAAGGCCACCATTTTCAATAAGATTGCAGTTTGACTTTTCTGAAATGGTCAACGCTGTTGGCTGAAATCCATGAACTGATCGTAAATAAATTCAAACTCTAAATGTCGGATAAAAAAAACTTTGAAGGTGATATCGATGTCCTAAAATGAAGGTTATACAAAGGGGCAGCTTTCAGTTTGAAATATAATGTCTGAAAAATGGCAAACAAATTCTCAAAGCTGTCTAAACAGAAATCCATAAAAAAAATTTAACTTCAATTCGGAATGTGCTTCAAAGTGGTAAGTTTTACATAAAACAACAGACATAATCCTACTTTTAAAAATTCATGTTGATACAACAACTATCCTATTGATGACCAACCCTTCAAATCTATTACAAATGAAGCCTTTGAATTGTAGATATCAAAATAATCTGAGACCTTGATATCGACGGGATAATTGATTGAGCCAGAAGTTAACCAGTGAGCACAGACATTAAACATCGAGTTTATTATTGCATGCCAAGAGAGCACATCATCCTTTACTTATACAGAGCCTAAGCACATGAAAAGAAACAAGTATTGTTATTCTTGAGTTTGTCATTGCACATAAACTAATTAATTAGCATGTAGCTGGGTAAATCACCTTTTATGCCAATCTTCCCGGTCATCAGACCTGCCTAATTTCAGGAAACGGTTTCATTGTTAGGATCAACAGTAAAACATGCAGCATGGGCATAAAATATCTTAATTATTAGAAAACTGAGAAAGTACCTCGGAAAATAACTCTTTTGGCCTTTGGTGCGCCTGAACTCATATTATCAGATTCCCCATCAACATCCCGACATCATCATCAACATTATCACAATCGTCGCTGTCGCAGTCGCCATCATCATCATCACCATTATCGTCAACATCACCAACATCATCATCACCACCACCCCTATGATCAACTTCCTCAACATCATCATCATCATCAATAAAACGCAGACCTTTAATACACAGCCCTTTCAACTGATAAATGCTCTTCGGAAGACGAGTTATCCCTGTACCTCTTATATCCAACTCTTTCAAACATTCTAAACGTCCAATTTCTTCAGGCAATTCTTCAATTCGAGTACAATAAGTGAGATCTAAACATTCCAGATGATCCATCTCACAGATGCTGTTTGGAATATCTCGTAAAATTTTACAATCCTTTACAATGAGCTTCTTCAAACATTGTAATCTGCCAATATCCTCAGGTAACTTCTCAAGAAGACGACAAGAGTTGATTTCAAGAGATTTCAGGTGTTTCAACATACAAAGACTATCTGGAAGATTTTTAATATCTGCAGACCGCAAATGTAGCTCCTCTAGATACTCTAACCGGTAAAGGTCCTTGGGAGCTTCTTTGTCAAACTTAAAGTATTTAAACCTCCCACAATTACTGATGTTTAAGTGGATAAGTTTTTTTAGACATTCTGCAGAAGCATTAATTTCTTCCAAATCATAACAACGATAAAGACCCAACCTTTCAAGATATGGAGTCAGCCCAAGGTCAAGAGTCCTCAACTTTACATTGTAATCGAGGTTGAGAGTTACGAGCTTTGGACAATCAGTGGCAATATGAAGTTCGACCATATCAGTACAGTTATTGACTGATAGCTTCTCAAGATTTGGATTAATCCCGAGCCGAAGAGTCATCAAATCTAGAAAACTGAGGTCGAGATTAACGAGCTTTCGACATTTAGTAAGAATCTGACGAATGTGAGGAGTCGTCAAATTTAAATCAAAGAGCTTGAGATTAACGAGCTTTGGACATTCAGCAAGTTCGACCATCTCAGTACAGCGCTGGAGATTTAGCGTCTCAAGACTTGGAGTATTCTCAAGGCGAAGGGTCGTCAACCTTAAAAAACTGAGGTCGAGGTTTACAAGCTTAGGACATTCAGCGGGCATGTGAAGTTCGACCATAGGCGAGTCTTGGAGCCTTACCTTCACAAGATTTGGAGAAATCCCGAGGTGAAGGGTCCTCAACTCTAAATTATAGAGGTCGAGAGTAACGAGCTTTGGACATTCAGCGGGCATACAAAGTTCAACCATACGAGTGCATTCTTGGAGAATTAGCGTCTCAAGATTTGGAGTTTCCCCGAGGTGAAGGGTCGTTAACTTTGAACGATCGATGTTGAGAGATCTGAGTTTTGGACTTTCAGCAGGCATACGAAGTTCGACCATATCAGCACATCTGTAGAGGTTTAGCGTCTCAAGATTTGGAGTTTTCCCGAGGTGAAGGGTCGTCAACTTTGAATTTTCGAGGAGGTTGAGAGATTTGAGTTTTGGACTTTCAGGAGGCATGTGTAATTTTTTCAATTTATAACAACGATCGATACATAACTTCTTTAGATTTGGAGTAACCTGGAAATGACCTTCTTCCAAATTATCACATCTTTCAAGAGTTAGTGTCTCGAGATTCGGAGCCACACTAAGGTCAAGGGTTCTGAACTGTGATAATCTAAACTTTAGGAACCTGAGCTTTAAAGCCTGTCATAAGCAACAAAAAATGGAAAAATAAATGTTAATTGCTGCAATGACTAACAAAAGAGGGAAAGATAAACTACCAATTAATCAACAATTATTTTACCTTTTCTTTTCCATCTTTCCAAAGTTGAATGATATTGCTGTCGTCCATTTCGAGTCCAACAAGATTATTTGCTTGAAATGTTTTCGGTAAACTTGAAAAAGGATAACAACTCCAGCTCAGAAACCGTAAGGCATCTGGAAGGTGTAAACTATCTTCATCAAAGTTCCAGTTGCTAACATCGCTTCTATATACATGTCGGTTACACACGTTAAGAAATCTAAGTTCCTTCATGTTTGCGAGACCGTTCATTAAAATTTCAAAATTCAATCCATACGCATTCAGTCTTATACATTTTGTTGCTTGGTTACCCTGTAATTCAAATAGCAGAGACCATGAGATTTGTTTCATTACAAAAGAAAATGTGTTAATTAGTATTATAACTCGATCGAGGTTAATGTACTAGAAGGTCAATCTACTTTTTCAAAATATCCACTTTATGAAGTTAATTTCTCTAATTGAAATGAACACTTTTTTGTTTTTTCTATTAAATTAGAGAAATTGGTTAATTTGATATTCTAAGGTTAGGGTTTTCGTTAAATTTGGGGATTTTTGGGTTTTGTTTAAATTGAAGGTGGTGGTCGTGGTTTTTGGGGGTGCTGGTTTGGTGGCGATTTGGTGGCGGGGGTGGTGGTTGGGTGATGGTGAGATGGTGGATGAGTCTGATGATTGTTGGTGGATTATCATGGAAGCTATTTTGTATACATAATAAAACAAAATTTTGTTTTTGTACAATGACGAAATTGAACTTTTTGAAAAGTATGCTCACTTTTTAGTTTAAGAACCCAAATAAGTTGATACTTACCGAGGATTTAGCCAATATATCTACAATTTCCTCCTCAATCCATAACCGGCTATGCATCTCAGGTTTATTGGGGTTCACACGACGAACAATATTCTTGCCCATTTCTTCTATATGGTCGTGCATATCCAACTCGCCATGTTTAGAAATAGTTATAAGAGATTTCAGCTCAAGAACTGTTAAACCCTTTCGAGCAGGAAATCCACAGCTTTTAAGCGCTATGACTGCAGCGTCTTTCGTCCAACCTTTTAGTATGCATGCAGCATCTAAGAATATTTCCTTGTAATCCTCCTCAAGATCATCATAGCTGAGTTTCAATTTTTCAATAGTTTCCGTTTTTAGCCTATCAATGGCATCTTCCCATTCAAGATTATCTTTATCACGGAGAAACGAACCCATCACTCGGATCTTCCTACTTCAAGGCTTACAATGCTACTCTATTTATACTAAAACTAAAAACTAAGGTTGCTTCCCTCCTTGTGCTTCTTCGGTGAGGTAACTCTTCACAAAACAGCTCTTTGTGCTTCTTTAAACAAATCCCATCCATCCATTATAATTCAAATGATCCTAGCCTTCCAATTGAAGTTTGGTGCCTATAAGAGTTGTGAGGATTGCCAGCGTGGCTGGTTTTGTCTGAGTTTTAAGGTTAAATAATGAAGTAGTGGGATTGGGGATTGGGGATTTGGACAAGATGGTGAAAGTAACGGGAGGATAGTGATGGTTTTGGATGGTTGCAGGTGTGGCGGGAAAGGGGTTAATGGGGTGTGACTGGGAATTGACGGGGATGCAGGGAATGGGGAAAGGTTATAAATTGGGTGTGGGCTTTTGGTGTTTGGGCCTGGGAATATTTTGGGTGTTTTGTTATAACAGACTTTTGTGTTTAATGGGTTTCATAATTTTTACCCAATAATCACAAGGACCAAGTATGTAATGTTTTGAGATTTGGAGGACCAAGGCTGCCATCTTTCAAATATTCTTCCAAGGACCAGTCCTGACAATTTGTGATTCCACAAGACCCTTTGATGCAAAACTTTCACAATTGTAATTCCCGAGGACTAATTATGCCAAATTCCAAACTCGAGGGACCAAATATGTAAATTGTCCAAAATTTTCACACAAAGATCGTTTTTGTCAAAATTAAATACACAAAGGTCATTTTTGGTGATTTTCCAAAGTTTTAGCCCCAGGGACCATTTTTGACACTTTTGCAAAGTTCAGGGACTGTTTTTGACATTTGTGTATTTTTGGTTCGTTTTTCGTTTGTTTTTCATCCTTTGTACCTTGAACACTCAAAAACACCATCCAAAGATATTTTTAACATTCTTTGATCGTTTTTAGGGGTTTTTGGTTGTTTTGACTCGTAAAACGGAAGGAAAGATATGTGTAAAAACACACATATCAGTGCCATGATCCATCTCCTTCCTTAGGTGGCTTTTCCTAATTCCACTTATGTTTATCGCCTTTGCTTTTCCACTTATTCATGGCTAGGTTAATTGGCAAAACTCCTAGGAAGTCAGTCATCTTTCTAAAAACTAGGGGATCTTCAAAGGGATCTAACTTGGTGTCCCTAGCCAAAAGTTGTTCTATCGTTTGTGTTCGGTTTACAAATTCCTCTTCTAGGTAGAATGGGCGTTGGGGTCCTATGAAGTCTCCTTCTAACCATGGTCCGTATCTAGAGGGCCTCCTATTAACATCGGTTGATTCCTCAAGGGTGTCATAGGCATGTTTCTTAACATCATATACCGACCAAGTTTCTCCTTCTCCTACCGCTATTTTGGATCCCTTACAATCAATCATAGCACTAGCAGTGGCTAGAAATCCTCTTCCTATCAACAAGGGGCATGTAGCGTTGCTAATTATGTCGAGGATGTGGAAATCGGCTAAAATTGTCAACTTCCCTATGTGAACTACCACGTCCTTTACTACTCCTACCGGGTATGCTATATTTCTAGCTTTCCTAGTTTGAGGACGGTATAGAGAGGTAGTGGAAGTAAGTTAAGCTTGAGCCAAGATCGGCTAATGTGTCATAAGCCTCCGAATTACCGATCTTGCACGATAGGACAAATAAGCCTGGGTCGTCTAATTTCTTAGGTAGCTTGTTTCGAACGAAGGCAGTCCCCTTGTCACCTAATTTGAGCTTCTTCTCATATTTTTCTAAGAGGGCGTTATAGTAGGGGGCTCCCTCTAACACATCAATAACCGGATGTTCAAGGTGGAGCTCCATGAATTCTTCGTCAAGGTTTTGAGTGGGAGGTGTTTCAACTATGTTGTTGACCAATTTAGTGTTGGATATCTTATTCTCATGGTCATTTTGAGGGACTTGGGTTTGTTTGAAACACGTGCTCATGGCGTTGACCGAATAGTATTGTGGGCAAGAACTAGGGGACGAAACTGAAGAAATGGAGTTAACGTTTAGTTTCGGGTTCTTGACCGTGTCGCTCGGGAGGGCTCCTATCTCTCGGTCATTGAGAACTTCCAACAAAGCGTCAATTTTATTGGTCATCTTGCTTTGCTTTTGTTTGAAATCGGCTTCAAACTTTGCTAGACGAGCTTCTTGAGATGCCATAAAATTGGACATCAATCCTTCAAAATTTTTGGTACTACCATAGTTGTTGGAAGGATTGTTATTGAAGGTATGGTTCGAGTTTGAACTGTTGCGCTGAAAATGGTTAGGTGGGTTGGAAGAATTGGTTTGGAGCGCGTTCTGGTTTGGCTTCCACCTAAGGTTTGGGTGATTTTTCCAAGATGGGTTGTAGGAATCACCGTAAGGGTTTGGCTCGGGTTTGAAAGTGTACCACTTGTCTCCCGCTCCGTCGGTACGCGAGGATGCGTAGTCCGCAAAAGCTTGTTCGGGGAGTTCCATGCAATCACGAGTGTCGTGGGGACCACTACATAATTCGCACGAAGAAGTGATTTTGTTCACTTGGCTTGAAGGTTTAGGAGCCTCGTAGGATTTCATAAGAAACTTGACTTGGTCTTCAAGTTCTATGATCCTACGGTCGGAAGTGCTTGAATTATTCGAAGGCAAAGATATTGCCTTGACCGTTTTATTCAAATCACGGGGATCATTCCAACTTTCGTTGTCATATAGAGCAAGATCTTCTAGGAGATCCCATGATTGTTCCGCACTTAGATCACGTAGCTTGCCACCGGCCGCTTGGTCAATGGTTTGCCTCGTGGGGAGATTGATATGGTCATAGAAGATTTGGACTTGGAGCCAAAGGTCTATGCCATGATGAGGGACTTTTTGGAGTAAGTCCTTGAATCGAGTCCATGCCTCGTAGTGGGTTTTGCCTTGACGTTGTGGGAACATCAAGATATCATTCCTTAGCTTGGTAGTTCTTCCCGGTGGGAAAAACTGAGCAAGGAAACGAGTGGTGAGATCATCCCAAGAGGTGATGGGTCCAGAGGGAAGACGCTCAAGCCATTGACTAGCTTGGTCCCGCAGAGAGAATTGAAAGAGACGCAATCGGGTCGTCTCTCGAGTGGCATAGTAGTGAAGTAGGAGCTTATAGAGTTGGGGAAGTCCGTACACACCCCCACGACCGTTATTAAGGAATACAATCCGTCATCCACGCAATTAATACACACTAATCAATCAGTAAAAGATAGTTAGGGAGTAAGGAAATCTAAGTAAACACACTTCTCTCCATATTAGTTTTCACAAACATTTATTTTCAGTTTATTTTATTTTATTTGCAATTGTAGTTATTTGGGTTAGTTGACTAGCAGCTAATTCCGCCCACTCCTTCAAACCCGAGATAATTTTACTTGCTTACCTAAAAATATAAAATACAAAAAGAATCTTCCCTCACCCTTAGACCTATTAGAGTAGCTTTTCAATCCTAACGACACTATTCTCCTAGAGAACGATCAATCCCCCGGTACCCTAGTGCGTGGTCGCAATCCCGCGCATCACCTCACTTATAAACAAGCATTAAGTGAGACTCACTCAAGAGTTCCAATTTTCTATGTCCGAGGGCTAAATAAAACGAAGCACCTTATGTCTCCCATTCATTGTTATGTGGAAATCCTTCGACCACAGAGGATCCAATCCTCGTTATAACTTACTAAAGAAAGAACAACGTAAGGTATGAACTACTAACACTACACACGATAAATCTTAAGCTAAAAACATGAGACAACAATAGGTAAGTTGAAATAAGGCATACCTTTTAAGTTCCATAGAGAAGCTACCAAGAAGATAATCATTAATCATTTTATCTTGACTTGTAGGAAAGCTTGGAAACTCAAATACTTATGAATCCAAAGAGGTTAGACAAACATATAAAAACATAGAACATGATATCCTTAACCCTTTTATCGTAAGTTTCTATTGGAGATTGAGTTACTTCTAAACCTCTCTCATAGGCTTAACAAACTTTACTTTACTTATTGATGGTGCATTCGAGTTAAATCCTAATCCGGTAAATAGAGATTTACTGAAAACTGAAAAGTTGTTAGAAAGTTCTCTAAAACTTGAAAGAAGTTAAAATTGATTGTAAAACAGAAAATTAAAGTACAAACATTAAAACTGTATAAAACGTAAGATCTAGTTAAAGTTGTAATGAGAGTTCAGATCTGTAAAATAGAAGGTTGTACTAAAGGAAAAGTTTTAACAAGAGTTGTGATTCTGATGGTTCATTGTTAAAGATTGTTTTTAGGTTCATGTTACACAAATGTTTAGACTCATTTTCTAGTTCAGAGAATTCTAAGATGAATGTGTCAAAGCAAAAGTGTTCGGTTTCAAGTTGTACCTTGTTTGTAGTTTTATCACATTCATAACTACAAACTGGATAGTTGTCTTCATATTCATCCATGTCACTCCATGATTCGTAAGCAAGTCCTTTTTGAGCTTGACACAAGTTTTCATCTTCACTTATACCTTCATTTAAAACATTTAAACTCGTAGCACTTGTGTTTACTTCAACTAAATGTCTATCTATTAGTTTTTCTAAGACTACCAACTCATATGTAAGATCAAGTTGATCATCTTTGACTTGACATATTTCTTGATGAAAATTTAATATATTTTTCCAAATATCATTGGTCGTTTGGCAAAAATACACTCTTTCATATTCAATCCTCGGTAAAGCTTTATAAATCATTATTTTAGCTTTAGTGTTTTTAACACATTTAAGATAATCATCTTGATTTTCAAAACTTGTTTTTGTTGGTTTAAAATCACCAATGGAAATAATATGCCAAAGATCTTGATCAATTGATCTCACATAGTTTTCAAATTTACTTTTCCATTCAAGGAAGTTTTCTTTATCAAATAGCGGTGGCCTTTGAGTAGATTGCCCTTCTTTGAGATTTTCAAAATCCATGATTCGATCCAAGTTTTAAAATACAATATATTTTAAAGATCTTGAGTAACGTAGCTCTTGATGCCAATTGTGGAAAACTAGAAGGGGGGTTGAATAGTTTACCACTTTTTAACTTGTTAATCTTTAGAAAGCTTTACGTGTAATCAACGATTCTAACTAATTAACAATAATTAATATGCAAGTATAAAGAAAGAAACGATCAAACCACAACACGATTGTTTATCGTGGTTCGGCTACAAGGACTCTTTTTCCTTGCCCTACTCCACGCCCTGAGTTTCCAACTCGAGAGTTTCAAGCACTAGTCAACAAGCTCCTTTCACCGGTGGAGAAACCCTTACAATCGTCGTTTACACTTTATCCGGTACAAAGCTAAATACCGGGTCCTAGTTCAAGGTAGAACCACCCTAACGTCGCCTATCCACTATTTCCGACACTAAGCTAGATGTCGAGTTCTTTTACAAAGGTACAACCACTCCTATCACTTAATGTATTGTGAGGACTAAAATACCAACCGATCACTTCTTAACAAAATACAAATGAAGTATAAACTACAAGAGTTTACACAATAGAAGTCTAACAAGTCTTGCAACGTTGAGTTGAAACTTGTAACTTCTCGAATGAACTTGTGAACTTCCTTTCTACATAAGAGAATCACACAAGTGAGTTGCTACTAAGTTAGATGAGATAAATGAAAGTTTATATGCAAAGTATAGCTAAAATTGATAAGAGATTTCTTGCAAGTGGCTTGGTATTTACAGCCAACCAAAGGTCGTCGGACCGCCTAGGCCGCCTTGGTTTTGTTCCCAAGGCGGGAACATTGGGGTCCCAAGACGGTCCAGACTGTCAGTTTCTGATGTTCTTTAGAAAGGTATAGATCGTTACAGTTTAGTTCTAAGATGTTCAGTTGTGAGTTACCAAACTCACTCTTAGGAAGGTTCTACACATTCTCTAGAATACCTTTCAGTTGAAGATCTAAATCTTTGGAAAGGTATTTACGAGTACTACGTACGGATGATGTCATGTTATATTTTCCATATTAAGAAATATAACAATGTTATGTTTAATATGAAATGTAAAGTCTAGTTACACAAGACTAAAACTAAAATCATGTTTTACTAAAAACTAAAGTTTACACTTTGTCATTAACAAAACTTAGCAAAGATAGTAAAATATAAATAACGTTTTTAGACGATATTTGTATTAACAATCTCCCCCTTTTTGTTGATGACAAAACATAAACTTTATTTTTAAGTAAATCACTAATTCTAGTGTTAGGTCTATAAAAGTTTATATTTAAACTTGTTTTACTCAATTGATGAAAATCATTGTAAGTTTAAATATGTTAAGTTTAAATATCTTTTTCTCCCCCTTTTTGTCGAAACAAAAAGAAGAGTTGGCGAAGCGAAATGCTCCCCCTAGTTGGGTTGCCAAGTAAGGATTCATGGATTTTGAACCTACAAAAAAAATTTGTTGGCAATAATGACACATGATAAATCGTGTAGCCATAACACAATATGAGAATATAAGCAATCACAATCACAACTCATATATAATCAACCAACAATGCAAACAAGATAGTAGAAAAGATGTCATTCCAAGTAAAATTTGACTTTGTAAAAAGTCAAAGACAAGAAATGAAAAATTCCATCCTACTTTTTAGAAATACAAAGTAAAATAAATAAAAAGAAAAATAACATAAAAAATAAAAGTCCTACTTCTATAAATGGATGTCTCCCAACAAATTCTTAAATGAGGCAAAGCCTCCATAATACGCTCTAAACTTGAGGTGGATGAGAGATGGCATTTAGACGCTCCAAAATATGGTTTAGGTTAAACCCCATTTCGTATGTTAGCTCACGAATGTCCTTTTGACACCGTTCACTTATATGAGCGGTTCTATCACAATGTCCGCAATTATGGCGGGGAAAGTTTGGTGGAAGAGGAATTTCATTTGTAGTTGGTGGATCATTGGTGGTTAATGGAGCAAATGTGGACGGTTGAGAGGTGTTTTGATTCCCTACAATAGATAAGTATAGTGCCGTTTGGGAATCCATGATATGGTTGAGATGAGAGTCAACCATATGCTTGAAAGCATAAAGGTGGTTCAAATGAGTGTTGAGTTCTTCGTGAGTGTTTGGAGATTTGGCCCATATGGATGCTTCTATTTCCTCATTAGAAGGAAATAGGGAATCAAAGTGTTAGGAATGCTCTTGAGGTGGTTTTTGTTGTTGATCATGATGGTGGAAGCTTGGTTCTCCGTAAAGAGGACCATGAATGTCTTTGTAAATGGGGTGGAACAACAATGGTTGTTGATGAGGTGAAAAGTGTACCCATTTTAGAGGGTCATTTAAGCCCTAATTCGTGAGAATATGATCAAATATTGCCCTAAATCGTTCCTTTTGTCATTTTAGGTACTTTTGAGAAGAATTCTGGAAAACACATCATTTTGGACGTTTTTGCAGCGTAAAGTGAAGAAAACGACAAAGTCTCAAAAGAATGCTAGAAATCCTTCCTGACGGCGTCAGAGTCACAAGGTGACGCCGTCAGCCAACCAAGACAAAGGAGTGGATTCTGACTGTACGTGACGCCCTAAGCAAGAATTGTGATGTTTACACCTGACGGCGTCAGGTGTTAATAATCCTAGGCCGTCAGGTGTAATGTTAAAGAGAGACGGCCCAGAGCTATTTTACAAGTGAGGACGTCAGAAGTAGATCTAGGCCATCCGAGAACCCTAATGGCGGCGAGCTGACGGCGTCAAGACCTATAACCTGACGCCGTCAGAGTGCATTTTCTATATATACTTTTCTATTTTTCTTTCATTCATGTGCAACTTTTTGGGAACAAACCCTAGACGACTTTGACAGCTTTTTCAAGGGCTTTTCACCTTTGATTCTTCCATGTTCACTTAAAGATAAGTCTCCATTAAAATCAATCAATATGTCTATGTTTTGATTAATTATATCTTATGCTTGTCTTTCAATTAACATGCTAGGCTATATTTATTTTGTGTTTGCTTAGATCTAATGAAACCTAACTATTGATTATTGGTTGTTGGTGTGTTATTACTTGTATTGGATGATTGTTTATCGATGTTAGGCTTAAGAAAACTGGCTAACCTCCTATACAGTAACTTGCTTGAACGTCTTAAGAAACATGAACCAATGCGTACTAGGGTTTTATGGTTGTATTTAATGCATGAGTGAATTCTAATGATTCCATGTTAGGAGCTTCTAGCAGGCTCGACATAGGAGTGAAGTAGGAGCATATAGAGTTGGGGAAGTACGTACGCCACCCCACTAATGATATTAAGGAATACACCCGTCATCCACGCAATTAATACACACTAACCAACCGGTAAAAGATAGTTAGGGAGTAAGGAAATCTAAGTAAACACACTTGTCTCCATATAAGTTTCACAACCTTTTATTTTCTTGTTATTTTAATTTTAATTGCAATAGTAGTTTTTGGGTTAGTTGACTAGCAACTAATTCCGCCCACTCCTTCAAACCTTAGATTTTACTTGCTTTAAAAAAATATAAAAAATACAAAAATAATCATCCCTCATCCTTAGCCCTATTTGAGTAGTTTTTCATACCTAACGAACACTATTCCCTGTGAGAGAACGATCAATCCCCCGTACTTACCACTACACTATACTAGATCGGTCAGGTACACTACCTGGTGGGATTGCAAGCTTCTCAAGATCCCTAGAGAGGTAAAACCTGTTGTGTGGTCACAATCCCGCGTATCAATTTTTTGGCGCCGCTGCCGGGGAATAGTTATTGCTTAGGTTGAATTTTTATTTTATTAGGTCTACTCACTAGATTCCTTTCCAGTGAGATTTTTATTTTATTTTTCTAGGATTTCTTTAGTCTATCTATTTTCTTCGTGTTTTTGTTCGTAACCATTACCATCCGACATCATGAAAGGTGGTAATATCCTCGATCCCAACAACCCACCACCACAACCAAACCAACCTCCTAGAGCCCGTACTTTAGGAGAGTAATCCCGTCCTTGCCACCAAGGCTATCGAAACACCATTGAGCTCACCCAAGGAGCCAATGTCACTCCCTTGCGATCCGACACCATCCAGTTGGTGCAAAGCGGATGCGCATTCCATGGACTTCGTTCCGAAGATCCAAATCAACATCTCAAGGATTTCCTCAAAATTGTAGATTCCATAGACCTTGATGTTGCTACTCGAGAGACTACCTGATTACGTCTCTTCCAATTCTTTCTACGAGACTATGCTAATCAGTGGCTAGAGCGTCTACCTGCAGGATCCATCACCTCTTGGGATGATCTCACAACCCGCTTCTTAGCTCAATTTTTCCCACCGGGAAGAACTACCAAGCTAAGGAATGATATCTTGGCGTTCCAACAACGCCAAGGCGAAACCCTCTATGAGGCATGGACTCGATTCAAGGACTTACTCCAAAAAGTCCCTCATCATGGCATAGACCTTTGGCTCCAAGTCCAAATCTTCTATGACCATATCAATATACCCACGAAGCAAACCATTGACCAAGCGGCCGGTGGTAAGCTACGTGATCTAAGTGCGGAACAATCATGGGATCTCCTAGAAGATCTTGCTCTTTATGACAACGAAAGTTGGAATGATCCCCGTGATTTGAATAAAACGGTCAAGGCAATATCTTTGCCTTCGAATAATTCAAGCACTTCCGACCATAGGATCATAGAACTTGAAGACCAAGTCAAGTTTCTCATGATATCCTACGAGCCTCCTAACCCTTCAAGCCAAGTGAATAAAATCACTTCTTCGTGCGAATTATGTAGTGGTCCCCACGACACTCGTGATTGCATGAAACTCCCCGAACAAGCTTTTGCAGACTACGCATCCTCGCGTACCGACAGAGCGGGAGACAAGTGGTACACTTTCAAACCCGAGCCAAACCCTTACGGTGACTCATACAACCCCTCATGGAGAAATCACCCAAACCTTAGGTGGAAGCAAAACCAAAATGCACAACAAACCAATTCTTCCAACCCACCTAATCGTTTCCAATCAATCGGTTCTTACCCAAACCGTACTTTCAATAACAATCCTTCCAACAACAATGGTAGTACCAATAATCTCGAAGGATTGATGTCTCAATTTATGGCATCTCAAGAAGCGCGAATAGCTAGATTCGAATCCGAATTCAATCAACAACAAACGTAGATGACCAATAAGATAGACAACTTATTGAAAGCCCTCAACAACCAAGTGCTATCACCTCCACATAAAGACGCTAGGAACACTAATAGCGGAACCCAAATCAAGGACCCTTCTTCATCCAAACAAGTCCATTTCGTTAATGTTTTCACTATTAAGCCAATCCCTAAGAATGAAATAGATAGTGAGCATAAAGAGGAAGTTAGGAAAAATGAGGATGAGGTTAAGGAAGTAGAGGTTGATAAGGAAATTAGAAAAAGTGAGATTAAAGAAGTAGATGATGAAGAGGACTACTTCAACAGGTTACCACTAAGGAAGAACGTGCATATCATAAGGATCTATTCAATGACCCCGAGACACCATACTTCCTAGGTAATCCAATCATCAAAACCGGTGACCCTACCAACCTTAACATACCATGCAATATAGGTCACTTGCATGTTTGGAATGCTTACATAGATNCCACTAAGGAAGAACGTGCATATCATAAGGATCTATTCAATGACCCCGAGACACCATACTTCCTAGGTAATCCAATCATCAAAACCGGTGACCCTACCAACCTTAACATACCATGCAATATAGGTCACTTGCATGTTTGGAATGCTTACATAGATCTTAAGTCTCCCATAAATATCATGACTAGAGCCCACTACAATCTTATAATAAAAAAGCAACTGGGACTTAGGACATTTCCTAGCACAGGGTGGGTGAGCAATTTTGTAGGTAGAATTAGGGGACTACATGTCTACATAGGGAATTTCACCTATATCGCCGACTTTGTGATTGTTGAGGACATTCGCCCGGTAATAGATACGTGCTTAACTCAAGTAGTTTTTGGAAAGCCGTTTGTTGAGGCCTCTAAGATGAAATATGACCCATCTCTAGGGATAGTTACATTCAAGGACGAGACTGATGATGTAGCTTACCAAATGCCTTATAAGATAGAGCAATAACGAATTTTGTCAAACCTTGAGAAGGAGCACAAGCAAGCAGTCTACTATAGGAATGATAAGGATAGAAGTAGAGGACCGGATTATAAAACCGGACAAGAGGATGACCTAGAGACCATGACCCACGATGAAGTCACGTAATGTATGGTGACTTTGAGTCTAAGTGCAAGACTCGTTAATAAAGAAAAGCGCTTCTTGGGAGGCAACCCAAGCTTTATTTTTGTGTTTATTTGTTTATTTGTTTGATTTTATTTGTTTCCATATGTATGTTATTTTTCTTGTTATTGATTCATGCTTCAAAAACTAACTTGTGAAAATGCTTTATTTTGTTTTTAACTTCGTCTTAACTACATGTAAAGGTATTTTGCAAAAGATAAGTGTAAGGGAAATCTATATCGGTTAATAAGAACAAATGAACATGAATCATAACAATGTAAATTAACATACATATTAGTACTTGTTTGAGTCAAATGCTTGTATCGAGTCATAATGATATTTTTGCAGGAATTCCTGGAAGTAAGGTATAGTTTTTCCAGAAATTTTCCGGAAACTTAACATGAGAATTCTGTCAGATCATTTCTGACGGCGTCAGGCCTTACAACCTGACGGCGTCAGGCAGTATTCTTCAGAAATTTTTGAAAGTTTTGTTTTTCTTCCGGAATCATAAAAAGTTTTGTTAATTCTCTAACTTATAATCTCCAGGAATTCTGCAAAAACATTCATTCCACAAGCATTATATCCTATTATAGATTATACCACCGATTTTATGCGAGGTTCGCCTTTATTGTTTTTCAGGTTAACAGGTTATTTTGGACAAGGAGATGATTTATATTTCGTAAGGGAAGCTTTGAGCGTTCATCTTTCTTGGAAGAAGATCTAACCATGTTACCTCACTATCCACACAAAACGAATGAGGGGAGTAATTGTTTCATTCTTTCATTTTCATTACTTTTACATCTTTTATGTGAACATTGGGGACAATGTTCGGTTTAAGTGTAAGGGGGGGGGGGGGTAAATGAAGACACCTTAGAGAATGCAATTGCGCTTGATTTTTGTTTGTTTGATAGTAAATTTGTAATAAAACCGAGAGAAATATTTGTTAGGGCAATTTTAGCGCCAATTTAAAATGTTTTACAACATTTAGAAGTGAAACTTTGGTCCAAATAAGCGTCTCATGGATAGGAAATTATATGACTAGCACAAAAACCGTACCACTAAAAATTTTTCCACCCCAAATATGTGAGGTTCGACCTTAGAATTGGTAGGAAAAGCATTTATGCTATGATGTGTGTACCAGTAGCACTTAGATTCTAGAACTTGCGTTAGGACCATCTCAAATCCACAAGTGAGACTACATTCGTGTAGTTAGATCTACTACATGATAAGAGGCATTAGGATTAACCCTTTGTTTTACACCCGTGTTTTTGTTATAATTACATTGGCTACATTGGTCAAGTAATTCTCCCACACCCTTTGCGTTGTACCCATTTTTGGTACACGATACCCCTAGTACACCCCTCAGAGCCTATCTTTTCGTTTCGACCTTTGAGCATCTTACTTAAAGTGAGAATTTGTTACACCCCACTTAAATGTACACCCAAATCGCCTTAGCCTACCTTGTATGCACTCATCTTTAGTGCATTATTGTGACAACATTTGTGTTAAACCCTTTGTTAATTATCTAATTGATTACATGGTTGCTAAGTCGAGTCATATCTTATACATATTGTTTTGGGAAGATTGGGACTCATGGGTAAAGTCTAGTTTAATGGAGTAATGGGGAAGAACAACATTATTACCCCCATATGTGCTATATATCTTAAAAAGTACTCCATGTGTTTCGATTATCTGAATTCGAGTCATTAGATTAGTTATTTTTTGTATGTAAAAGTTCAAGTGTAAGGGGAGAACCGAGGCCCCTATGATGTATTATTTTGGATGGTAGGGCAAGAGTGTATGCAAAAAAAAATCGAAAAAATCTAGAAAAATATAAAAAGTTTAGCCTGTTTTAGCACAAGAAGTTCATCTCCACACTCATTTAACTCAAAAGTAAGCTTATTATACTTAGAAAACATATTTAATCTTTGCTCTTCAACAAACTTAAGGTCGACATTTTTATAATTCAAGTAAGACTGCTAATCACTATTATCATTCATAGAAAGTAAGATATTTACCTTCCTCATAGTGATGTTTACCCATTCACTATTTCTGGCATGACTCTTGCCAACAGCCAGTTTGTTATCCTCTGAGATTGCCATCAGTGCACTGACATGAACTTCCTCAACATCTGAGGATACAGCTTCCTCATCCCAGTCAAAAGTTTCAGCAATTAACCCTTTGTTTTTGGCCTGAGATGCCTTAGGGGCTTGAAGAGACTGAGGGATTGTGGGGACAGACTCAAGAAGTGCAAGTTTGGCTTTTGCTTGTCTATACTTAGCTTCATAGTCCTTTTGAGAAGTTTTCTCAGTTTTGTTTTGAAAGTACTAAGGGGACTAAAGCATTTTTGGTTGAAATTTGCCAGTTCCTGGGGAAGAGTTATTGCCAGAAAACTTGTATGAGGGTTCAGAGGTGGTTTTTGAGAAACATTCTTTTGCAAAGCGACCCTTTTTACCACAATTATAACAATCAACATGTTCAGTTGACTTTGCATTAGAAAAAGTTTTGTTTCTTTTTGTTAATACAAATAATGTCAAAAACGTTATTCGCATTATTCGATTTTCTTGTGTTTTGATAATCACAAAATATAAAGACATGTTACGTAAAGTTACGGTTAATAAGTTTTTAACCGAGGAAACTCAATACTTCTACGTAACTTCTACAACATCACTTCAGGTATGAACAAACTTTATATCGTCATTAGTTTGGTAATCAAAGAAGTTTTATTTTCCTACAAACTTACATTTTTAAGTTAGACAAAACATTTTCACAAAACTATTTTTGTGTTTTTAAAGAAATATTTTATTAAGAAAATATATTCAAATTAAAATATATAACAGCTAGTTTTCCCCCCAAAATAGCTGAATTTTCACCAGATAAATTTTCACCACGTCAGGACAAAAATGGGAGCGTTTTGTCGGGACGGTCCCTTAAAGTGGCCGACGCTCCCTTAGTGATACAGGACCATTGCCTATTTATGGGACCATCTGGCTCTCTCCTGTCGTCTATAAATACTGATGTGTTATACTTCAGAAAATAAGGTTTTTCACACACAAAACTTTTTTTTTTATTTTCCCTTTAGTCTTTGATCACTATAACATGTCGGTATATGTTTATAAGTGATTTCCTCTTCCGTCAAGTGCAAGAGAAGAACTCTCGACATCAATGAAGTCTCGAAATGTTATAGGTGTCCACACACAAACGTAACAAGTGTTACGGTGATAGGTTCTTTACATAATGTCATTGTTTTCCGACTTGTGTGTGAGTCGAGGATGGGGATATTTGTGTGAACTTGGATGGTGATATAGATCCAGGAAGTCTTGTAACTAGATTAGTTCATGTATTGGTGTAAGGAGAATGATGTCCTAGTGTGTAGGTTAGGACTTAGTTGAGTCATTATGTAAAAGACTTGGATCGGGTGATGATCTAAGTGAGTCATGTGTGTAGTCTTGGTTCGGGTGAAGAACCAAGTGAGTCATGTGTGTGAAGGCTTGGTTCGGGTGAAGAACCATGTGTGTCTAAGTGTGAAGGCTTGGTTCGGGTAAAGAACTGATGAGGTGAAAATTTTACCCATTTTAGAGGGTCATTTAAGCCCTAATTCATGTTAATATGATCAAATATTGCCCTAAATCGTTGCTTTTGTCATTTTAGGTACTTTTGAGAAGAATTCTGGAAAACACATCATTTTGGACGTTTTTGGAGCATAAAGTGAAGAAAATGACAAAGTCTCAAAAGAATGCTGGAAATCCTTCCTGACGGCGTCAGAGTCACAAGGTGACGCCGTCAGCCAACCAAGACAAAGGAGTGGATTCTGACTAAACGTGACGCCCTAAGCAAGAATTGTGATGTTTACACCTGACGGCGTCAGGTCTTAACAATCCTAGGCTGTCAGGTGTAATGCTAAAGAGAGACGGCCCAGAGCTAATTTACAAGTGACGGAGTCAGAAGTAGATCTAGGCCATCCGAGAACCCTAATGGCGGCAAGCTGACGGCGTCAGAGACTATAACCTGACGCCGTCAGAGTGTATTTTCTATATATACTTTTCTATTTTTCATTCATTAGTGTGCAACTTTTTGGGAACAAACCCTAGACTTATATACTTTAACACTTAATTATTTATAATATAATGTTACCTCATTAACATATTTATTATAAAGATTTCTCAAGTATATTTAATTAATTATAAACTAAATTAATTAAATACATAATTATGATTATTATACTATATATATATATATATATATATATATATATATATATATATATATATATATATATATATATATATATATATATATATATATATATATATATATATATATATATATATATATCTATATATATATATTACTTACGTATTATGACGATGAATATAATACACGGATATTCCGTTATGCACTCTCACACCATTCACTATCACCACGAGCCATCACCAAGAGCCTTTCTAATAAACTATTTTTGAAACGTACGTACCACACAACAAGCAAGAAATACACGAGCATATAGTAACACATAACATAAAAACCTTTTCAAAAGAGTCAAACACTTGAAACACGAATGTTGTACTAAGACTTACCATACATACGTAGGTCGCGTGTCGGAGCGGTTACATCTTGTTGTTTGTTGACTAGCAGATTTCTATTATTTAGGTGAGTTCATGACCCCCTATTTTTACTTGTTTTATAACTGTTTTAGGGGAGAATACATGCTCGTTTTTAACTAAACTAAATGCTTGTTTACTTGGATACGCGAATTGTTTACGCAAACTTTGCTGTTTGACTGAGTACTTAATTTGGTTATTTGAATGCATTCTGTGTTTATCTGTTACACACTTGACTACTTTACATACGGACACAAGTACTTTAAACGACTATACATGCATAACCAAATGAACCGGCTAAGCCAAATGAACTGGCCAACCTGGCAAATGAACTGGCCAACTTGCTATGTATATACGTGACTGAATGTAACGGTCAGCTCATATGTGATCATGACCGAATGTAACGGTCAAGCAAACGTTTAACCTTGTGGTCCACATTACTGCATTTACTTGAAAGTGAACCCCATTTAATGACATTGTACGCAACACAGTGGTCACCAAGCTTTTACCGAACTCACGTTTCTTTTATACTGAATTGCTATTTATATAAACCTATGAACTCACCAACCTCGTGTTGACACTTTAGCATGTATTTTCAGGTTTAAAGCGATAGCTTACTGTTGGAGGCATTGGCAGGGCATGGCATGGTCATAGATGACTCTGATATATTTGGGACCGCTTTATTTCTTTTATGGGCTTATACTTACACATTGATTTTGGAATGCTGTAAACGAAACTTTTGAAAATATAATATTTCTATTAAACGGTTGAGGTAAAACCGTTCTTTTTACTTTGTGTATGTGATACCATTTTAGTAGCATCCAAACATGTATGCTTCCGCTAAACCAGATTTTGGGGGTGCTACAATCTCCCCCTAAGGGAGGTCACCCCGGAAAGTATTATTTGAATTATAGCATACTACAGTATATGAAATAATACCTTAGCTCGTAGTCTCTGATTCTCCAAGTTATTGATCTTTGTTCTTCAAGCGATGATCTTTGTGAGTAATGTTCCGTTGACGTATGTGATCTTTGAGCATTCTTTGAGATCATCAGCCACCGTAAATCTCTAAGTTCATCCTTTGTATTAGCGCCTTCATGTGATGTTGTGACAATTGGACCGGCATGCTCACACTTTATTGGATCAGGCGACTTTGCATCAGAATTGCGGAAGCGTTGTTGTAAGTCTCTCAACTTTCATGATCTTCATTGATAATGAGTTCGGAGTGTGAGTATAACATGTTACTGCTGGAAGTAGATACCACCATCACCATCTTTATATCAACCTAAAATAAAACAGTTAGCAATAAAGTTGGAGAACGAATATGGCTTTGTCATTCGCTCAATGTGGTTGTATTAACCTTCGGATCCGTGAGGACCGACCTGTGATCAGGTAAAGTCCCCTTTAAAGAAGACTCTCCTTGACAGGACTTTTCAGCTTGTAGTATTGAATCTTCCAACGAATTAATCATTAGAATCTAACAATCTCCCCGTGACATAAACTCCTCCACTCACTTCAAATCAAATTCAAAGTTTCAAACGCTAAAAATACTAGCCGAATTCAAATCGAACTAACAATTCCCAAAAACGATCCAAAACAAATGCCAACGACTTCAAAACGAACAATCAAACGTTAAACTACAAATTCAAAATGATCAACCAAACAAACAAATATGCTCAAACGATCTTCAAAAAAGACAATCAAATTCAAGCAACCAACTTCAAAAGCCCGACGAATGAATATTCAAAATCTTTAACTAACAAATTTCCAATGATCGAACAAAATTCAAACGACCTGATTATAACCAAGTCTTCAAACACCAAATTGATCTTCAAATCCCAAATATCAATTTCAAATTCTAATGACCCACTTATTTTATAAGTATTTGATGAGGTGAAAAGTGTACTCATTTTAGGGGGTCATTTAAGCCCTAATTCGTGTTAATATAATCAAATATTGCCCTAAATCGTTCCTTTTGTCATTTTAGGTACTTTTGAGAAGAATTCTAGAAAACACTTCATTTTGGATGTTTTTGGAGCATAAAGTGAAGAAAACGACAAAGTCTCAAAAGAATGCTGGAAATCCTTCCTGACGGCGTCAAAGTCACAAGGTGAAGCCGTCAGCCAACCAAGACAAAGGAGTGGAATCAGACTTAACCAGACACCCTATGGAAGAATCAAGATGTTTTCACCTGACGGCGTCAGGTGTTAGGAGATGTAGGCCTTCAGGTGTAAAGCTAACAAGAGACAGCCCAGAGCTATTTTACAAGTGACGGCGTCAGAGATGGATCTAGGTAATCCAAGAACGCTAATGGCGGCGAGCTGACGGCGTCAGAGACTATAACTTGACGCCGTCAGAGTGTATTTTCTATATATACTTTTCTATTTTTCATTCATTAGTGTGCAACTTTTGGGGAACAAACCCTAGATGATTTTATCAGCTTTTTTAAGGGTTTTTCACCCTTGATTCTTCCATGTTCAATTAAAGATAAGCCCCCTTTCAAATTAATCAATATGTCTATGTGTTGGTTAATTATATCTTATGCTTGTCTTTCAATTAACATGTTAGGCTAGATTTATCTTGTGTTTGCTTAGATCTAATGAAACCTAACTATTGATTATTGGTTGTTGGTGTGTTATTAATTGTATTGGATGATTGTTTATCGATGTTAGGCTTAAGAAAACTGGCTAACCTCCTATACGGTAACTTGCTTGAACGTCTTAAGAAACATGAACCAATGCGTACTAGGTTATTATGGTTGTATTTAATGCATGAGCGAATTCTAATGATCCCATGTTAGGAGCTTCTTAGCCGGCTCGACATAGGAGTGAAGTAGGAGCTTATAGAGTTGGGGAAGTACGTACGCCACCCCACGAATGGTATTAAGGAATACACCCGTCATCCACGCAATTAATACACACTAACCAACCGGTAAAAGATAGTTAGGGTGTAAGGAAATCTAAGTAAACACATTTGTCTCCATATAAGTTTCACAACCACTTAGTTTTAGTTATTTTATTTTATTTGCAATAGTAGTTTTTGGGTTAGTTGGCTAGCAACTAATTCCGCCCAATCCTTCAAACCTGAGATTTTAATTGCTATCATAAAATATAAAAAAATACAAAAATAATCTTCCCTCACCCTTAGACCTAATTAGAGTAGCTTTTCATACCTAACGAACACTATTCCCTGTGGAGAACGATCCATACCCCGTACTTACCACTACACTATACTACATCGGTCAGGTACACTGCCTGGTGGGGTTGTAAGCCTCTTGAGATCCCTCGAGAGGTAAAACCTGTTGCGTGGTCACAATCCCGCGCATCAAAGTTTTTGGCGCCGCTGCCGGGGAATAGTTATTGTTTAGGTTGAATTTTTATTTTATTAGGTCTACTCACTAGATTCCCTTCTAGTGAGATTTTTATTTTATTTTTCTATGATCTTCTTTAGTATATCTATTTTCTTCGTGTTTTTGTTCGTAACCATTACCATCCGACATCATGGAAGGTGGTAATATCCTCGATCCCAACAACCCACCACAACAACCAAACCAACCTCCTAGAGCCCGTACTTTAGGAGAGTACTCCCTTCCTGGCCACCATGGCTATCGAAACACCAATGAGCTCACCCAAGGAGCCAATGTCACTCCCTTGCGATCCGACACCATCCGGTTGGTGCAAAGCAGATGCGCATTCCATGGACTTCGTTCCGAAGATCCAAATCAACATCTCAAGGATTTTCTCAAAATCGTAGACTCCATAGACCTTGATATTGCCACTCGAGAGTCGACCCGATTGCGTCTCTTCTAATTCTCTCTGCGAGACCATGCTAGTCAGTGGCTAGAGCGTCTACCCGCAGGATCCATCACCTCTTGGGATGATCTCACAACTCGCTTCTTAGCTCAATTTTTCCCACCGGGAAGAACTACCAAGCTAAGGAATGATATCTTGGCGTTCCAACAATGTCAAGGCGAAACCCTCTACGAGGCATGGACTCCATTCAAGGACTTACTCCAAAAAGTCCCTCATCATGGCATAGACCTTTGGATCCAAGTCCAAATCTTCTATGACCATATCAATATCCCCACGAGGCAAACCATTAACCATGCGGCCGGTGGTAAGCTACGTTATCTAAGTGCGGAACAATCATGGGATCTCCTAGAAGATCTTGCTCTCTATGACAATGAAAGTTGGAATGATCCCCGTGATTTGAATAAAACGGTCAAGGCAATATCTTTGTCGTCGAATAATTCAAGCACTTCCGATCGTAGGATCATAGAACTTAAAGACCATGTCAAGTTTCTTATGAAATCCTACGAGGCTCCTAAACCTTCAAGCCAAGTGAACAAAGTTACTTCTTCATGCAAATTATGTGATGGTGCTCACGAAACTCATAATTGCATGGAACTTCCCGAACAAGCTTTCAAAGAATTCGCATCGTCGCGAATCAATAAGGTGGGAGATAAATGGCTCACTACCAATTATGGACTCGAGAATTCCAGGGATAGGTATAAGGCATGTAAGAATAAGCCAAACTTTAGTTGGAACCAAACTCAAAGGGTATCATTCAATGACTCTCCCCCACTCACCTGGTCCGAACATTATCCTCATCAGAATATGCCTAAACAGCAAAATTGCGAGGAGTCGCTGCAAAAATTCATTTTCTCTCAAGAAATACAGCTCTCCAAACTTGAGAATCAGTTTAGACAACAACAAGTTGATATGAACAACAAGATTGATAACCTGTTGAGGGCTATCAATGATCGCATTGCTGGCAGATCAACTTGTGAGTTGGCTCGAATTGAGGAGGTCAAGTCTGTCACAGCGACTCACAAAAACCCCCCTCCTGTGAAAATCAAGAGCCCTAGTAAACTCTTCAAACACATATCGCCAATCAAAAAAGAAACTAGAGATACTCGAACCCCTTCAAAGCCGCTCCACTTCGTAAACACCGTTACAGCTATACCTACTCCTAAACCCAACAAGGACCAGCAATCAACCAAGCATGCGGGTAATCAGGTGGAGGATGAAACCCCCAAAACGAACCCCAAGGCGCATTGCGACCATCTAGAATCACCAGAAAAGTCTAGTACAAGAGAGTTGAGTGGTGAGGAAGGCTCGAAAGCGAAAACCGAAGTGCCTCGGGGGCTCCCAGGACTGCTAGATAGCCCCCTTTTGGAAGAAATTGAGAGGGGCACAACTAAGCTGTATATTGGATTTGGAAGAAGAATAGAGAATGGCGCTTCTAGGGTCTTTAAGATATCTTGCACCACTAGGAAAAAGTTTATAAAAGATGCCTACATAAACCCCAACTCTCCTGTGAATGCAATATCCCTTTCTCTATACAACGAAGCCTTCACCCAACAGGTCACATACAAGGGGTTTAATATCATCGGGACTATAAAAAGGGTTCCAATTGTGATAGGAAAGTTTCACTTTCATATCGAGCTTACTGTATTCAATGACATGAGCTCGATCATCAGCCCATCCTTAACTAGCCTTGTTCTAGGGAAACCATTCATAAAAACAACGGGAGTGAAACTTGATAAGGAGGATAGTAGTGCATTATTTACCAATGGTGTTAGGAAAGTGATTTTTCAAGACGGAAATGAAGAAGTGTATGAGTATCAACCATCGGCGATTTGCAACGCATGGGGGCTGCAAGGTAGAAGGCCCGGCAGGATTAAGCGACGCGATCCGAATAATCTTAAAATACCTTGCATGATCGGTCATAAGCATTTCTATAATGTTTACATTGACACATGTTTACCCAAAAATGTGATGTCCTTGTTCCATTATAACAACTTTTGTAGATGGGGGATGATTTATAAGGACAAGGATGACATTGGCATAGATGATGATGTACAAGTGTTTGTAGAAAATATGGAATTCACTTTAAGCTTCGCAATCGTCGATAATATCGAAGAGTACATCGATCCCAGGTTATCGCAAATTGTTTTTAGGGCACCTTTTTGCAATGCCACAAGCTTAGTTGTGGACGAGCACAATGGGATCATGACTTTCACTGATGGGATTAGGAAAATCTCATACCAAACACCATACAAGATGACAGAATTTAAGGAAGTTGATTGTGAAGGGCTTGATGGGTTAGGCTCCCAACTCGTGTTATGCGATGATGATGTGAGGAGAGGATGTGAGAACACTTTTGACCTATCAAGTGGATTCTTTAAGGATGGAAATAGGCTTAGTTCTAAATACCAAAACAATCTTTTTGATTTCGAGGACCCAAAATACTTTCACTATAAAAGTGATTCTGATAGGGAATCAAAGGATGACCTAGAGGACGTGACTAACGATGAAGTCACGTAATAGGGTGACTTTGAGTCAAGCTACAAGACTCGTTAATAAAGAAAAGCGCTTCTTGGGAGGCAACCCAAGCTTTGTGTTTATTTGTTTGATTGTTTGATTGTATTTGTTTCCATATGTATGTTATTTTTCTTGTTATTGATTCATGCTTCAAAAACTAACTTGTGAAAATGCTTTATTTTGTTTTTAACTTCGTCTTAACTACATATAAAGGTATTTTGCAAAAGATAACTATAAGGGAAATCTAAATTAGTTTATAAGAACGAATGAACATGAATCATAACAATGTAAATTAACATGCATATTAGTACTTGTTTGAGTCAAATGCTTGT
>LBNU01009752.1:0-18214 GCA_014162995.1 Artemisia annua | reverse complement strand
TATCCCAAAATTGTGTTTTATATGTTTCAGATGCAAAATGAGTAAAAACAGATGAAAAACGAACAAAGTTTGCATAATTGGAAGTTTCAGTCCCCCAACTTCCAAATATTGTCAGAAATGGTCCCTGGATAAAATATTTTGAAGAAAAGTCAACAATAGTCCCCCAGGAATCATGAAATGACAAATTTTACCCTTGGAGTTCAAATTTGCAAAAATGGCAAAATTAGTCCCTCAACTTTGAAAAATGACAATTTTGGTCCCTGGGGTTTCAATTGGAAAAAATGCAATTATGGTCCTGGATTATTGGTATGTGGCAAGAATAACCCTTGGTTTAGTTTTGGAAAGTTAGCAAATTCACCCCTCAAAATTTCAGCTTTTACATGTTTAGTCCTTGGGCTTTATTACTTATAAACACCAAATGGGCCTTTTGTTTTATCATAACTCAATAATAAAACCACCCCTTAACCCTACCCCTTGGCCCATTCCCACCATAAGCCCATAAGCCCACCCTGTTTATTAAACCCCTTGTTGACCCGGTCAAACTCACCCCTAACCTCCCTTTTCCCTCCCCTAATCCACCATTAACCTAAAACCTTAAAACCAGGGAGGTTTGTCCTCCCCACATGCCTCACTATCACTCCCTTCCACCTTTCCTGTCCCCTACAACACACCCCAAGCATTTAATGCTTCACCTGCAACACCTAACCAGACCCACTGGCTTATACAACTTTTCCCGCCAAAAATGAAAGCAACGGCCAAGATCAAATTGGCTCATCCAAGGGCTCAAAATGAAGTGGGAAAGAGAGTGAAGCACTCCTCAGCTTATATAAGTCAAGAAAAAAGAAGAAAGAAGGAGTCAGTTAGCTTATGTAGTTGTAGTTTAGCATTAGGATGTCGTTTTTAATGTAATCTTATTTCCAGTAGTAACTTTTAGTTCAGAAGGATTGTAATAAGCTTTTCTGGTGTAATTTAAACTTGTTTTAACTATCAATTTCAGTTTACAGTCCAAAATTCAGTTTATGCAATTTCTCTTTAAAATCTCAATTTACTTATATCTTGTTGGAAGTTGTTATTTAGTGATCATTTAAGCTCATGTAAGTGTTTCATAAGCTTTTTATAAGTTTCCTCATCATTAAAATCAGTTTTTAGTTAAAATTCAAAAATACTCAAAAATAGCTTACAAATAGTCCATAAATTCAAAAGTTAGTTCACAAGAAGAATGGAACAAGGTGTACTCTGGATGGCTTTGGTTTAGTAGCCTCAGGGGGGCATCAGGTTATGGTTTGGTTCCTTGGTTCTTGCTTCTCAGTTTAAAAATCCTTGTAAGCCTTTTTCCATTTCTAGCTTCTACTGTAGCAGTGCTTGTTAAATGTTTTTCTATATGTTTTTATGCTTACTAAGTGCATTATAGTTAAGTTGTTGCTTAATGTTGGCCACTTGTTCATTGATTTTCAGTATGCTCACATTTTACTTTTCAATGCCATTTTAGCTTTATAATGATTCATGTGTGTTAGTTGTTAGTACTAGTGTTTCTGTGTTTCTATAGTCTTTAAGCATCATAATAAGTCCTTAGGATTCAGTTTTATGGTTCTAAATAGTCTAATGCTTTGAAAATGAAAATAAGGTCAAGTTTATGTGAGTGTTTGGTTCAGGAGTGTTCATGGATATTGAGAGTGTTTCAGTGATTGAACTCTGTTGTAACAACTCACATTAGGCCCATAGAACACAGTCAAAACATAATATCCTATGGTCATTTGTTTAAAAAGTCAAAAGCTTATGCAAATTTCTTTTATAACATCACTGTTAGGATCACAAGTTACATAATCTATCATATTAGTTAATTACTGTTCAAGTTAGCTTAATTTAGTGTTATTATACCTTAATACATCAAGATTAGTCAGTAGGATCCATTGGAATCTCACTTTAGTCAACTTTGTAGTTTTACTTTAAAAGTCAAATTTTTAATAAATAAGTTTTTGAATTAACTAGTAGATTTTCTATAGGACTTAATATTAGGTTTCAATACTTGTGCTTTTAGATTATTAAATTTTTGTTGCTTATCTTCATTAGGTTATTTTTATTTATTATTATTAAGATAAGTATACTGCTTATTTTGTCTTATCTTTTAGCTTCATTTCTGAAAACCTCCCCTGTGTTAGGGGTAACAGGCTTTTGAGCCATTTTCATAGGCTAATTCCTAGTTCCTCAGTGAAGCTAAGGATGAGCTTTTGGGTGTTTTGGACACCCCACAGCCCCATCTTTTTATTCATATGCTTATATTCCATATTAGTGCTTATTTGGATAGCTTAATTTGGCCTCCAATTTCTCTCAGTTAAGTCCTTTATACTGAGTGATCAGTATAGAGAGCCAAATGTAGAAGCTCTTGTAGAGCTTATTACCAGGGCTTAACCTGAGCTTTTGGAATTTTTGAGAAGCCCACAGACCCATGTTTCTAATTCCAAGCTTTATTTGGCTTTTAGCTTATTGAATAAGCTAAGGATAAGCCTGTAAAGTTGCTTGCAGGCCTGTTTGGTTTGTGGCACTTGGATTGTGCTTATTTCATATTTTTTAGCTTATTCAGTCTCCTTTTCTTATTGTTCTAGCTTAGTCTAAGTTCTAGTATCTTGTTTCAAGCTTATTTTTCTTTTGGTTTGCAGTTGGTAGCTTGTTAGAAGCTTGTCCATTTTCAAAACTCCTTTTTAGCTTATATAAGCTTACTGTGGTGCAAATAAGCATCCACAGTGCTTATCTTTCAGTTTCATAAAAGTTTTCTTTGTAAAAATTGTTTATTAGTTGATGTTTAGTAGTGTTGTAACAGAAAAAAGCAAAAAGAAAAATAAAAAAAGAAAACTGCCAGTTGTGGGATTCGATCCTGTGACCTCTTGGTTACATTGGACAAAACCACACCAGACCCAAGCACCATCTGGGCCAAGTGTTTGTTAGTGTAATTTGTTTTCACTCTTGTTTATATAGTACTAAGTTTCCTTTTTAGCTTTTACAAGCTTTTCAGCTTATTTCAAGCTTATTAATAAGCTTATTACCATTTTCATATTTTTCCTAGCTTAATCATACTACTAAGAATTTTTATAAAAAGATTTAGATTTATTACTGTTCATATACTATTTATTATAATATAAATTAGTTTAATTAGTATTTAAATAGTTTTTAATTAATAATAATTAATATAATAGTTAAATAAATTATTTTCTTTTTCCAATAATTTTCTTTTATCATTTGGATTATAAAAATATAGTTTTCACATCCGTGGGATTTATATTGGACAGAATTCACTTTTTATTTCGTTCGTTTACGTAACTTTAATTTAAACGTACACATTTTTAATCTTTAAACGTTTCTAGATAATTTCCTTCCACGTATTTGTTCTTATAGCTATTTTAAGCTATTTCCTTTCATATTTCCTTAGTGTAATCAATCACAACCATTTTCTGTCCAAATTCACTCGATCACAAATCCGTTTTCGAATACCATTCACACCTCGTCGGGACTTAACGACCCGGGGATACTCTGTACTCCTTGGTTTAGTATTGGCTCAATTGTTTGACTTTGTTGACCAAAATCCTTGGTCAGTTTTAGTTGACTGTTCAGAGCCAATCAAATTTTGGCGCCGCTGCCGGGGAGGTTGTGCGCGTATTCTAAAACGATTTGCAGATCAGTGATTCTGGATATTCATATCCTTTGTATATTACCACCTTTGTTCATATTTTCTTATTTTCACATAAAATCAAAACGAATCGTAAAATTTTACCATTTCAGATTACTCAGGGATTACTAAGTGTGATCCAAGAGGAAACGATTTGGTTTTTCAAAACGATTACCAAAAACATTTTAAATAAGTTTTCAACGAACACAAAAAACCCAACAATATTTTTCCTCACCCTCTATCCGTTTGATTCTACCTTCTTATACCTCTCTCATGTTTAATTCTTATGACGTCTCTCGGCTACACATGTTTTCATTGTAAAAGCCCGATTGAGAACGGCTATCATTGTTTCCGGTGTATTTGTGAGAAGTGTGGAAATAATTGTAGTAACAGATTTTGTACTGTGTGCAATTTGTTCATAAATCCAAATTCTCTTCATGATTCATCAAATCTTTCTGACAACCCTCCTCAAACATCTTCGTTGAAACAACTTCATTGCGTTAGTTATGGAGATCCGTTAGGAGATGGTTCACTTTGTGTACGGTGCAATTGCAAGGATTGTGGATTTCGCCATGAACTTTGTGCATGTTATGTTTTGAGAACTGAACCTACATTCACCTCTGATTATGATCAGAACCTTTGTGAATATTCTCAAAATGATTTCAACCACCTTCCTCACAACTCATACGAGCAAGAGTCATATCATTCAAATTTCAATGATGCTTCGTATCAAGATACACTGAGTTTTTCTTGTGAGTATTGTGGAGGTCCTCATGACAGTTCTAATTGTCAAACTGGGAACCAACTTTTCCATGAGCAAGTTCCTTGTAACGATTACGAATTTGGTTTTGACCAATATCCACATAACTCACAGAATCAGTCACAATAGTTCAATTGTTGTACATACTGTGGAGGTTTACATCTCAGCTCTGATTGCCAAAATAGGTACACACCTATCTTTGAGCACGAACCTTATGACAATTATGACACACGTCATTTTGATCAACCTCCACAGCCTTACCTTAACCAATCAACACCACAATCTCTTTCTCATGATTTCATCCAAGACATACAAGAAATACAAGTGTTATTAAACACTTGTCATGATGAGCTTCTTGGTCATGAACAACATGAGAAATCCATAGAAGAATTGTTAGCTGAAGATCAGGCTGCTAAAATAAATTCCCAAGATGCCTTTGAAAAATCTATTAGGGAATCCATTGCAAAAGAAAAAGCAGCCAGATCTAGCTCTCGATTCCGTTTCATTCCTGATGACAGTGATGATGAAGATACACTTGATATTCTTCAATTTTATAAAGATTCATCAAGTTCATCAGATGAGATACCATCAGTTGAGATTCCATCTCAATCTACTGTTATCACACCCGAGGTTCCCACTCACTCTCTAAACATGGGGGACGAGCATCTTGACACTGTTCCTGAAAAGGAATCGGACGAATTCATAAAGTCTAGTGTTGAGAACCTTGTCCCAATCCCGAGAGAGTCACAGGGAATTCTTGATCAAGTGTGTGATATCCCTCCTCCTCTTATCTTCCCAACTGATCATGTTGAGATGTTCTCCGATTCTACTGATGACGATTCGTTATCTTGTGGAGACATCGTTTATATGGAAGAATTACCTTCTGAGCTAGTCAGCTTAGAAGAAGAGAATGATGAGGAAACTGACACTGAAATCCAAGATGAAGCTCTTCGTGCTACATTATTGAATGTCAGTCTTCTCATTTCTAAAATTGAGGCTTTCAAAGAGAAACCCGTTTCATCCCCTATCCCCATTAAGGATAGTGACATTTTTTCCGATGATTCTATACCGGAATTTGAAGCCTTCACTTTTAATCATATGGGAGAGAAGATTAGTGGCAGTACCACTTATCCTTCTCATAATTCTTTCCCCGAATATGATTCATTCACCTTCGAGGAGTTCGCCTGTGAACTCACTCATATCATACCTCCACCGGAGTATGATAACTTCTACTTTGATCTAAACACACCCGGGATATGTCTTGATCAAACGAACTTAAAAGATGAGATTCATGATATTATGAATTCTCATGTGGGTGATGATGAGTTAGTCATGATTTTTATCATGACTTTCTTTCTTTTCTTTACCTATCCCGTGGCTTATCTTGTTCTTCACTCCTTCGGGAATGAAGACACTATCTTTGACCCCGGCATTTCCAATTACCATTATCTTGAGCCGGGAATACATCTCATCGGTGTGGAACTTTCACGTGCTTCAAATGTTTGTCCAAACATATTGAATGAAAGTCCGATGGAGATTATCTCATCCACTTGCTTCCCCAAGAACCAATGAATTCGGGGTCGAGTCAAGCTAGCTACTCGGTAAACAAAAACAGTAGCATACATATGGGTTTTCACCCTAAGTGTGGGGGTGTTTCCCCTGCTGTTGTTGGCATGTATATATCTATATATCTAAATAAATAAAAAAAATCATCATTTTAAAAGAAGTGATAGCTTCTATTTAAGAAGCTTTACCTATTTAGCTTATTTTTCACCTTTGGTTCCCACACTTAGCTATTAATGTTATCTTTTTACGTTCAAGGATTCGGCATAATAGCCGGGACTTTGAATATTGAGGACAATATTCAATTCTAAGTGTGGGGGAGGGAATTCTGGCGAATTTGATCACGTATTTTACTACTAGTGCCCTAATTCACCCATTTTGGCCAAAATGTTTTTTGGTGTGAGTGCTTTGCACTAACACGACAAATGGTTATCAGTCCACCATATCTAAATCACAAAAGGACTGGCTAATCAAGGAGCAAACGGCTCTTGGTAAAGATATATCAAATCCGTTTATGGCTGACAATTTGCCGAAAATTGTATGGTAATCGACTCACCATATTCTTATAATCTCCAAGAATTCTGCAAAAACATTCATTCCACAAGCATTATATCCTATTATAGATTATACCGCCTATTTTACGCGAGGTTCGCCTTTATTGTTTTTCAGGTTAACAGGTTATTTTGGACAAGGAGATGATTTATAGTTCGGAAGGGAAGCTTTGAGCGTTCATCTTTCTTGGAAGAAGATCTAACCATGTTACCTCACTATCCACACCAAATGAATCAGGGGAGTATTTGTTTCATTCTTTCATTTTCATTACTTTTACATCTTTTATGTGAACATTGGGGACAATGTTCGGTTTAAGTGTAGGGGGGGTAAATGAAGACACCTTAGAGAATGCAATTGCGCTTGATTTTTGTTTGTTTGATAGTAAATTTGTAATAAAACTGAGAGAAATATTTGTTAGGGCAATTTTAGCGCCAATTTAAAATCTTTTACAACATTTAGAAGTGAAACTTTGGTCCTAATAAGCGTCTCATGGATAGGAAATTATATGATTAGCACAAAAAAAAACCGTACCACTAAAAAAAAATTTCCACCCCAAATATGTGAGGTTCGCCCCTAGAATTGGTAGGAAAAGCATTTATGCTATGATGTGTGTACCGGTAGCACTTAGATTCTAGAACTTGCGTTAGGACCATCTCAAATCCACAAGTGAGACTACATTCGTGTAGTTAGATCTACTACATGATAAGAGGCATTAGGATTAACCCCTTGTTTTACACCCGTGTTTTTGTTATAATTACGTTGGCTACATTGGTCAAGTAATTCTCCCACACCCTTTGCGTTGTACCCATTTTTGGTACACGATACCCCTAGTACACCCCTCAGAGCCTATCTTTTCGTTTTGACCTTTGAGCATCTTACTCAAAGTGACAATTTGTTACACCACACTTAAATGTACACCCAAATCGCCTTAGCCTACCTTGTTTGCACTCATCTTTAGTGCATTATTGTGACAACATTTGTGTTAAACCCTTTGTTAATTATCTAATTGATTACATGGTTGCTAAGTCGAGTCATATCCTTGTACATATTGTTTTGGGACGATTGGGACTCATGGGTAAAGTACTAGTGTAATGGAGTAATGGGGAAGAACATCATTATTACCCCCATATGTGCTAAATATTTTAAAAGTACTCCAAGTTTTTCGATTATCTTAATTCGAGTCATTAGATTAGTTATTTGTAAAGTATGTAAAAGTTCAAGCGTAAGGGGAGAACCGAGGCCCCTATGATGTATTATTTTGGATGGTAGGACAAGAGTGTATGCAAAAAAATAAAAAAAAATAAAATAAAAATAAAATAAATAAGAAAAAAAAAGTTCGAAAAAATCAAGAAAAATACAAAAAAATGAGAAAAAGAGAAGTACAAAAAACATACGGACTACCATCCCGTTTCTTTTTATGTTTGTTTATGTTTTTGTTATTCCGTTTTTAGCTTAAGTTGAGTCGAGTCTTGGCTTAGCAACATTGTATAGTACATGTATTTGATCATGATAATTAACTTGCCACCAGTAAAATACCCTTTATTCCAACCAAACCGTGTTTATCATATCCCTACACCTTACATTACAACCCTTTGGAAAGCCCTCTTTGATAGTTTATCGTAGGTGCTTACGCCTAGTGGAGGAGTTATTGATCCTTTCCCAAGCCTATGGTAATCTATTTGCTATGACAGGTAGTGAGTGATTTTATTCCATTTCAAATGTAGTTGTATAGGTTTATAACACCCGAGAGATGAGAGTATTCAAACACTATTTGTGAGGTGCTAGTGTATGATTTTCGTGCTTATTATGATTAGGGTCGAGTAACTATTTGTTGTAATTACTTTTATATTGGTGTTAAATGACCCCTAACTCATATTTTGATTGGAATAAAAGCCTATTTGCTTGAGGACAAGCAAATCTCAAGTGTAAGGGTATTTGATGAGGTGAAAAGTGTACCCATTTTGGGGGTCATTTAAGCCCTAATTCGTGTTAATATGATCAAATATTGCCCTACATCGTTCCTTTTGTCATTTTAGGTACTTTTGAGAAGAATTCTGGAAAACACTTCATTTTGGATGTTTTTGGAGCATAAAGTGAAGAAAACGACAAAGTCTCAAAAGAATGCTGGAAATCCTTCCTGACGGCGTCAGAGTCACAAGGTGACGCCGTCAGCCAACCAAGACAAAGGAGTGGAATCAGAATTAACTAGACGCCCTATGGAAGAGTCAGGATGTTTTCACCTGACGGCGTCAGGTGTTAGGAGATGTAGGCCGTCAGGGTTAAAGCTAACAAGAGACGGCCCAGAGCTATTTTACAACTGACGGCGTCAGAGATGAATCTAGGTGATCCGAGAACCCTAATGGCGGCGAGCTGACGGCGTCAGAGACTATAACCTGACGCCGCCAGAGTGTATTTTCTATATATACTTTTTCTGTTTTTCATTCATTAGTGTGCAACTTTTTGGGAACAAACCCTAGACGATTTTATCAGCTTTTTCAAGGGTTTTTCACCCTTGATTCTTCCATGTTCAATTAAAGATAATTCCCCTTCAAATTAATTAATATGTCTATGTGTTGGTTAATTATATCTTATGCTTGTCTTTCAATTAACATGCTAGGCTAGATTTATCTTGTGTTTGCTTAGATCTAATGAAACCTAACTATTGATTATTGGTTGTTGGTATGTTATTAATTGTATTGGATGATTGTTTATCGATGTTAGGCTTAAGAAAACTGGCTAACCTCCTATACGGTAACTTGCTTGAACGTCTTAAGAAACATGAACCAATGCGTACTAGGTTATTATGGTTGTATTTAATGCATGAGCGAATTCTAATGATCCCATGTTAGGAGCTTCCTAGCCGGCTCGACATAGGAGTGAAGTAGGAGCTTATAGAGTTGGGGAAGTACGTACGCCACCCCGCCAATGGTATTAAGGAATACACCCATCATCCACGCAATTAATACACACTAACCAACCGGTAAAAGATAGTTAGGGAGTAAGGAAATCTAAGTAAACACACTTGTCTCCATATAAGTTTCACAACCACTTAGTTTTAGTTATTTTATTTTATTTGCAATAGTAGTTTTTGGGTTAGTTGGCTAGCAACTAATTCCGCCCAATCCTTCAAACCCGAGATTTTACTTGCTTTCATAAAATATAAAAAAAATACAAAAATAATCTTCCCTCACCCTAATTAGAGTAGCTTTTCATACCTAACGAACACTATTCCCTGTGGAGAACGATCAATCCCCTTGTTGGGAATTCTGCTAAGAGAGAATTCTGCTGAAGGATACTACTGATGGAATCTGCTGAAGAGCTGGATTCTGCTGAAGAAGTGTTTCTGCGGAAGTATAGTTTTCGCGTATTATGTTTCTGCGGATATAGATAATCCGCGTATTTTGTAATTCAGTTAGGATATGCATGAGCTTTATTAGGATATTATAATGCATATCTTCTATAGTTTATAGAATATACGTTTTTTGTGAAACAGTTTAGGTTTAGGGTTCCTGGTCTATAAAAGGAACATATTATTATGTTTTATGGACGAAGTTGAAAAATAAGTTTTAGTTTTTATAAAAGATCCATAGAGGATCAAAGCATTCTTAGTATTCTGTGTTCTTACTTGTGTTTGTTTCCGCTTTATAATACAAGCATTAGAGACTTTCTATTAGTGTGTTTGTGATTACATAAACATTGCTAACGATTCACGAGTGCTCAAAGATCTATCAAGGTCTTAATCTCAACAAGTGGTATCAGAGCCTCGGGAGAGTCTCTGTGATACTAAGAACGTCATCTTTTTACACCTTCTTAACCAAAACAACCAAAAACAATGACTGGATCAGACTCTGAATCAGAAGTTACACAAAATCAAAACGCCACATCCTTACAACAACTCAATCTCACTAACAGCAATGCAAATTTCCCATACCAAAAGAAGGAAGAGTATGAACTATGGGCTATGAAGATGCAGAATTAGATCACTAACGTTGAATACAATCTTTGGAAGGTTATCCTTAAGGGTAATAGTCCAAAGAAGACAGTTGTTGATCAGGAAGGAAGAATGTACCACGTTGATCCTAAAACTGCTGAAGAAATTCTAGCTGTGCAGAGGGAAAATAAAGCCAGAACTATTCTCCTTCAGGCTATACCAGATGATCACATGGGTGACTTTCACTTCATGCATGATGCCAAAGATATCTGGATGGCCATCAAAGCTAGGTTTGGTGGGAATGAGGAGTCAAGAAGGATGAGGAAATCAATGCTCAAGCAGCAGTTTCAAGAATTTCAAGTCACAGAGGAAGAAGGTATCCACAAGGGATATGACAGATTCCACAGGATCTTGAGTCAGTTGAATCAGCTGCAGGCCAGGCCAGACAATGAAGATTGCAATGCAAAATTCTTGAGATCCTTACCTCCATCTTGGCTGCAAGTAAGCATTGCACTTAAAGCTAAGGGTGGACTGGATATGATGTCTTTTGATGATCTGTACAACAAGCTTAAAACTCTTGAGCCAGATGTCAGAAGTCCCATTTGTTCTTCCACTCCCACTTACTCAGCTTTTGTAAGCTCCACCTCCAATATGTTGACTCATAATTCAAGCCCAATTTCCTCAGCTTCATCTTCGTACACCACCACTAAATCAAATACTCAACCACAGTCCAATAGTGTATTGGAAGATGTACTTCACTCCTTTGTTGCTGACTATGAAAATCAGCAACAACTAGCTTATGAGGACTTTGAACAAGTGGATCCGTTGGATATGGAAGAGATGAACTTGAAGTGACAGGTAGCTATGTTCTCATTGAACATCAAGAGGTTTGAGAACAAGTCTGGGAGAAAGTTTGGTTTCAATGGAAGAGATCCAGCTAGGTTTGACAGAAGAAAGATCAAGTGCTATACTTGTGGACAGATGGGTCACTTCTCTAGAGAGTGCAAGGATAGGAAGACTACTGATGAGGTTAGGTATTCTACCTATCAGCAGAATCAAGGGGAGGTTGGAACTTCCAAAGCTGGACCTTCCAAAGCTTTGGTGACTGTGGATGATCATGTTGACTGGAAGACTCATGAACGTAGTGATGGTGACTGATCAGAGTGGATTGCTGGCCAGCTGTGATACAGAAGATCATCATGATCAAGTTGCCTTTATAGGCATCTCACAGGTACATAATTGTGTTTTTGGTTGTAGTGTAAAATATAATGAGCTTAAGGTATCTTATGATGAACTGAAACCAAAATATAATGAGTGTTATAAAGAACTTGAGGCTTACAAAAATGGTTTAAGAACTTTAGAAAAACAAAAAATTTGATTTCAAAAGAATCAGGTTACCTATGAAGAGAAAATAGGAGTGTTAGAGAGAGATTTAAAATATGCACAAGATGAGTTGACATACACTAAGAAAGTAAATGCTAAATTAGAATCTGAAAACCAAGTACTAAAAGAGAAGCTAGATAAGGAAATAGCTACACATAAAAAATGGTTAATATCAGGTGATAATTTAGCTAGTTGTCTATATGGTAGTCAAGCTGTAAACTCTGGAATAGGTTTAGGTTTTAAAAAGTATGTTGGTTTAGAAGCTAGGAATGACCTTGATAGAACAACACCAGCTGGATTAGCTAATTTTGTTAAAGAAGGTAAATTACATGTTGTGCCTGGACCTATTAGAGGAGAACACATGCCCACTGACCTCTCCATCATTGTAGACTTTGATGGATCACACCATCTTTATGGCAAAAAGTCGAATGACTTGCCAGACCCTAATTCTAATTCTGCCGACTTTGTCTCTTGTTCTACCAGTGACAAGTCTTCTGACCAAAGGTCTACTGCCTATACCAGTTGTGATTCAGGTGAAAAGTCAGACCTTCCGAAGACCTCACCCAAGCCTTCATCCAAGTCTCCGTACAAGCCTGTTAGAGTTGCTGCTGATGAATCAAATTCAAAGACAGTTTCCTCTGAAGACTTGTTATTTAATTCTTTGCAAAACAATGCTTTTAAATCTGTAAAAAACAATTCTGTCAATGTTTGTGGTTTGAATGCTTTTAATGGAACATCTTTCATTTTGAATAAATCTTCTAAAAAGAAGAAATGTTTTGTTTGTGGAAGTAAATTTCATTTGATTAAGGATTGTAATTTTCATGAGCAAAGAATGGGTGTATGTGCTAGTCAGAAGAAACCTAGACCAATGTGGAAAAATGTCAATGACATACCATCTTATGTTCCACAAGCAACATGTAAAGCCAGTAGACACAATTCTGCTGATACACCTTTTCCATTTGTTTGGAGAAGATCTGTTGCTAGACCATATGTGAGACCAACTTGTTCTAATTTTCAGAATGGCTATTGGCCTGGATGTTTTGACTCAATGTATGTGGGCATGGGATATTGGGATACTGCTGTGAAGCCCTCAGCAGGTTGTTCTTGGATTAACAAGGGACCTAAATATCAAAGAAGGTCCAAGAACAATGGTGGATCTTATACATCTACATGGCCTAATTCTTATGATCCACAAGGCAGGCTCAAGTCAGTGATGACTTGAGTCTCCAAACTGTACTTATATTTTTATATATATTTTTGTTGTTGTAGGATCATCCTCTTAAGAGTAAAGATGTTGGCATAGTAGATAGTGGTTGTTCCAGGAGCATGTCAGGAAACAAAGAAAAGATGATTGATTTTGTACCCATAGAAGGAGGAGGCAATGTGACTTTTGGTGGAGGAGATGGTAGAATCACAGGAAAAGGAACTATTAGAACACCAAAGTTGGACTTTGAGAATGTGTATTATGTAAAGGAACTGCAACACTTCAACTTGTTCTCAGTATCACAAATTTGTGACACAAAGAACAAAGTATTCTTCTCTGAGGATGAATGTCTTGTGCTCTCTAAAGACTTCAAACTTCCAGAAGATACTTCTATTCTGCTGAGAGTTCCCAGAAACAACAATTTATACACATTCAACATGAATGATGTTCAACCTGAAGGTGATCTAACATGCTTGGTGGCTAAAGCATCCCTGGATGAATCTACAAAATGGCACAGAATGATGGCTCATGTGAATTTAAAGACCATTAATAAGCTTTCTAAACTTGGTCTAGTTCAAAGACTTCCTTCCAAAGTTTTCACCAATGAGCACAATTGTGTTGCCTGCAACAAAGGGAAGCAACACAGAGCCTCATACAAATCCATTACAGCTGTGAGCACTATCTCAGAACCTCTTCAGTTGCTGCATATGGATCTTTTTGGTCCAACTCAAGTCAGAAGTATTGATCATAAGTACTTCTGTTTGGTAATCACTGTTGACTATAGCCGGTTTTGTTGGGTATTCTTTATGAAAATGATGCGTGGTTTTGGAACCTTACAACAGGTTTTACCTCTCAAGGGATCTCAAGAGGCTTACAACCCCACCAGGCAGTGTACCTGACCGATGTAGTATAGGATAGTGGTAAGTACGGGGGATTGATCGTTCTCTCACAGGGAATAGTGTTCGTTAGGATAGAAAAACTACTCTAATAGGTCTAAGGGTGGAAGGAAGATTCTTTTTGTATTTTTATGTTTTATGGAAAGCAAGTAAAATCTCGGTTTTGGAAGAAGGGCGGAATTAGTTGCTAGTCAACTAACCCAAGTTTACTACTTATGCAAATTAAAATAAAATAAATATCTAAACTATTGTGGTTGTGAAAACAATATGGAGAAAGTTGTGTTTACTTAGATTTCATTACTCCCTAACTATCTTTTACCGGTTAATTGATATGTATGTTACTTGTGTGGATGAAGGGTGTATTCCTAATAACTCATGGAGTGGCATACATATCTCTCCAATTCTATGAGCTCTTATCTCGCCCTATGCCATGCACGGCACAACCATAGGGGTTGTAAACAGTGGCTCATGCGTTAAATACTACCTTAATAGCCTAGTATGCCTTGGCTACATGTTTCCCAAGACGTTCAAGCACGTTACCATAAAGGAGGTTGGCCAGTTTTCTTGAGCCTAACATTGATGGAACAATCATCCCAACAAACAACAACACACACCAATTAACCAATAATTAATAGTTAGGTTTCATTAGATCTAAGCAAACACTAGAGAATTTAGCTACACATGTTAATTAAAAGACAAGCAAAAGAGATAATCAACCAACACATAGACATATTGATTGAATTAAAGTGAAGACTTATCTTTAATTAAGCATGAGGGTTCCAAGGGTTGGAAACCCTAAAAAGTACAGAAAATTCGTCTTTAGGGTTTGCCCTAAAAGTTCTCCACAAAGTTCCACACTAATGAATGAAAATTAGAAAACTATATATAGATTTTACACTCTGACGGCGTCAGGTTATAAGGGCTGACGCCGTCAGCTCGCCGCCATTAGGTTTCTCGGATGGCCTAGATCCACTTCTGACGCCGTCACCTTATAAATCCTTCTGGGCCGTCACTCTTTAACTTTACTCCTGACGGCCTACTTTTCCTAACACCTGACGGCGTCAGGTGTTAAATCCAAAATTTCCTCTGGCCCGTCATTTGATAATTGGTTTCCACTCTTTTGTCAAGGCTTTCTGACGGCGTCACCTTGTGACTTCTGACGCCGTCAGGTTGTAAATCTTCATCTTTTGAGACTTTGTCGTTTTCTTCACTTTTATGCTCCAAAAACGTCCGAATATGCATGTTTTCCAGAATTCCTCTCAAAAGTACCTAAAATGACAAAAGGAACGATTTAGGGCAATATTTGATCACATTTATACGAATTAGGGCTTAAATGACCCCCTAAAAGCGTAACACTTTTCGTCTCATCAAATACCCTTACACTTGAGATTTGCTTGTCCTCAAGCAAATGAGCTTTTATTCCAATCAAAATATGAGTTAGGGGTCATTTAACACGAATATAAAAGTAATTACAACAAATAGTTATTAGACCCTAATCATAACAAGCACGGAAATCATACACTAGCACCTCACAAATAGTGTTTGGATTCTCACATCTCTCAAATGTCATAAAGTTTATATCTCATAAATGGAAACGGAAAATAACACTCACTACCTGTCATAGCAAATAGATTACCATAGGCTTGGGAAAGGATCAATTACTCCTCCACTAGGCGTAAGCACCTAAGATAAACTATCAAAGAGGGCTTTATAAAGGGTTGTAACGTAAGGTGTAGGGATATGATAACACGGTTTGGTTGGAATAAAGGGTATTTTAGTGGTGGCGAGTTAATTATCATGATCAAATACATGCACTCTACATCGTTGCTTAAGTCAAGACTCGACTCAATCTTAGTCTAAAAATGAAATAACAAAAACTAAAAAGGAACATAAAAGGAAACGGGATGGTAGTCCGTATGTTTTTCTTCTTTCTTTTTCATATTTTTTTGTATTTTTCTTGATTTTTCGATTTTTTTTTCATACACTCTTGCCCTACCATCCAAAATAATACATCATAGGGGATTTGCATTCCCCTTACACTTGAATCTTTACATAACTTTACAATCACTATTCTAATGACTCGAATTAAGATAATCGAAAAACTTGGAGTACTTTTTAAATATTTAGCACGTATGGGGGTAATAATGTTGTTCTTCCCCATTACTTCATTACACTAGTACTTTACCCATGAGTCCCAATCGTCCCAAAACAATATGTACAAGGATATGACTTAACTTAGCAACCATGTAATTGACCGGATAATTAACTAAGGGTTTAACAAATGTTTTCACAATAATGCACCAAAGGTGGGTGCATACAAGGTAGGCTAAGGCGATTTGGGTGTACATTTAGTGGGGTGTAAACAAATTCTCACTTTGAGTAAGATGCTCAAAGGTCGAAACGAAAGGATAGGCTCGGAGGGGTGTACTAGGGGTATCGTGTACCAAAAATGGATACAACGCAAAGGGTGTGGGAGAATTACTTGACCAATGAAGTCAATGTAATTATAACAAATATACGGGTGTAAAACAATGGGTTAATCCTAATGCCTCTTATCATGTAGTAAATCTTAACTACACGAATGTAGTCTCACTTGTGGATTTGAGATGGTCCTAACGCAAGTTCTAGAATCTAAATACTACCGGTACTCACATCATAGCACCAAAGATGGATGCTTTTCCTACCAATTCTAGGGGCGAACCTCACATATTTGGGGTGGAAAATTTTTTAGTGGTACGGTTTTGTGCTAGTCATACAATTTCCTATCCATGAGACGCTCATTAAGATCAAGGTTTCACTTCTAAATGTTGTAAAAAATTTTAAATTGGCGCTAAAATTGCCCTAACAAACATTTCTCTTGGTTTTATTACAAATTTACTATCAAACAAAGCAAAACATCAAGCATAAGTATATTCTCAACGGTGCTTTCATTTACCCCCCTTACACTTAAACCGAACATTGTCCCCAATGTTCAAATAAAAGACGTAAAAGTAAATAAGATGAAAGAATGAAATCAAATACTCCCCTGAATCGTTTGTTGTGGATAATGATGTAACATGGTTAGATCTTCTTCCAAGATAGACGAACGTTCAAAGCTTCCCTTCCGAAATAATAAACGTCTTCTTGTCCAAAATAACCTGTTAACCTGAGAAAGATAATGGCCAACCTCGCGTAAAATCGGCGGTAAAATCTACATAATAAGATATAATGCTTGTGGAATGAATATTTTGCAGAATTCCTGGAGATTATAAGTTAAAGAATTGACAAAACTTTTTAGGTTTCCGGAAAAATACAAAACTTTCAAAAAATTGCAGAAAATTATAACCTGACGCCGTCAGGTGTTAACCCTGACGCCGTCAGAAAGTTCTGACAGAATTCTCATGTTAAGCTTCCGGGAAAAATTCTGGAAAAACTAGGTCTTACTTCCTGGAATTTCTGCAAAAATTCATTATGACTCGATACAAGTATTTGACTCAAACAAATACTAATATGTATGCTAATTTCGTTGTTATGATTCATGTTCATTCGTTCTATATAAACCAATTTAGATTTCCCTTACACTTAGCTTTTGCAAAATACCTTTATATGTAGTTAAGACGAAGTTAAAAACAAAATAAAGCATTTTCACAATTTAGTTTGAAGCATGAATCAATAACAAGAAATATAACTTACATACGGAAACAAATAAACACACAAAAACAAACAAAACATGGGTTTCCTCCCAAGAAGCGCTTTTCTTTATTTAGGAGTCTTGTAGCTAGACTCAAAGTCACCGTACCTTACGTGACTTCGTCTCTCATTACGACGTAACCTTGATAGATGTAATCCCCATCGCCCAGGTTATGATACCTCAACCGCTCCACACTTGCAGTGACTTCACCCCCTCTCTTACTAACCAAGCTAACCATCCCATTCTCATTTAAGTTTTTAATTGTGAATGGTCCGTACCACCAAGGACTCGGTTCGTCGGTTGATGTCTTAGTTTCTAAGTGCCTTAGGAGAACTAAGTCTCCTTCCGTAAATAAAATGTTGTTGTCAATTTGCTTCTCATCACCCAAGGAATTCTCTTCATCATTCCTACATTCTTCCATCTTTCTTCCCTCATAATACTTAATCCTTGCCTCCCATGCAAGGATCTTCTTCTTAACATTACCTTGGAGTACACCGGGATTCGCTTCTCCCTTCATCCGTAGGTTAGCTTCTCTTATATATCGTGGAATTGTCGAGAAGCTTATTGTTTTCTTCCCCTTTTTGATTCGGATAG
>LBNU01009750.1:2625-39093 GCA_014162995.1 Artemisia annua | reverse complement strand
GATTCACAAAGCGATCCTAACTCTTCTCACAAACCTAAAACTACGATTACTTACTCTCACGCCGGAGGATAATCGGGGGAGACAATCCCTCGATAAGCCTAACGGTGTTTGTTTCTTTCTTAGTGCGCAGGTCTCAAGCAATATCAAGCAATTGATACGAAGGAAGGAACCCAAACAAGGAACGCCCAACTTTTGTATCAACACCGTGCATAACCCCACAACCCTGGTATGGTAACGCCGGGCTTGGCGTTACCATACCGTGTGCTCTAAGAGTGGGTGTAATGGTGACTCCCATACTCACTCTCACATTAGTTTTGTCTCTTGATGACAACTTTATAATCAACTTATTGTAATAAAGTGACCAAAGACACCATCAAAAAAATAACACACACAAACATAGAACACAGGTCGTATATGCGACCGATTTGTGCAGTTTTTTGGTTGGGGACAAGTCTAAGGTGAGAGGGTGTAATGGGAGAGATTAGTCTAGACTTTCCTCTTACTAAAAATAGGTATTGTAAAAAAATTTAATCTAAATTACCATATTAACCTCACTAAAAATCATATTGAACAACTTTAAACAATATAATAATTAATTATTTAAGACTAAACCTGTCATTGTGGAAAAAAATAAGAAAAAGAAAGCAGTAATAATTACTCTACGTCCTAAAATGAATGTCTCTAGACAAAAAAACATACGTTCTAAGAAAAGTAAAATCACTCTTTACTAATCAAATATCAACTCCGCTCACTATACTGTATTTTGATTGGTTGAACTAATCTCTTATATAATAAAACAAAACCCCTAGTGGGTACTTTGTTATTTTGAAAAAAAAAAAGAATATTTCCTTATTGGGTAATATGTTAATTATTATTTAATTTATAAGTTTTTAAATTCGTTTTGTTGATATACTATACAAGTAGAAGATAAATACAAAAAATATAGATAAGATTTAAATGATTATCTTTAATCATAAAAAACTACAATTAAAAGTCATAAATCAAACAAAATAAAAATTAAATTATTTGTTTTTTAATAAATAAAAATATATCATTCAAAATTTTTTTAAAAAAACCCGCGCGTGCGCGGGCATTATAACTAGTATTTTGAAACATAAAAATAAAATTTTAAGACGGAAAGAGCGATATTTTAAATAGTGTCGGTGACAATAATTTTTGAACTGAGTACATGTTTTTAAAAAAACATACAACATTGATACTTTCTATTGTTAAATTTTGAATATATATCTGAACTTTGATTTTGGGCTATCGAAACCCTGATTTTCAGTTGATGAACCCGCCGCTTTGACTGTTGACCATAAAGATTAGTATTTGATTTTGAGTTTTTGACCGAGTGGAGCAAAAACGAAAAACAGGGTCGTGACGCCTGAGAAGATGGTGACTTTATGCTATTTTTACTTTTGCGCCCTCTAGTTTAACCTGTTGTCCTAAATTTTTAGTTTTTCCAAGTACTATTTTTATACATATGCTTAAATTTTTCGTGTTCGAATGGCATAAATTTTAGCTATGGCACAAACGCCCCTAAAATCTACGGAACGGTTTGCATAAAACAACATCAATATCAGCTTATTATATGACATTTTCAAACAGTTAAAACTCGTCGGGACAATTGTGTATATGGTACCTTCATGGCATTATAAATCTACTGTAATAAGTAGTGCAAATTTTCTACCCTGTTTACAAGAACTCTTGGCACCGCCCCTTAACAGAACTATATATGAGGGTGTGCGATATGCCGATATGTGCAATCACATACCTCAAGATCTTTTTACAGCCGGGCCTCCCTGTCATTATCATGCCATCGAAGCTAACCATTAAATATGTTCATACAATATGTCCATGCATGATGTTAGTCCAGTCACCTAATGAATTTCCAATTGCTATAAAAGGCTAAATAATTAAGAGCCAGCTAAATTTACGTGTCTCCAAAACCAAAAACTATATACGTTAACACTCGCACCAAATTCAAACCCCAAAGTCGTATGATGAAATCCATGAACACAAGTTCGACTAAACAGTTGGTATGACAGAATGAGAGCTGGTATATATAGCGACAATTTGTCATTCAGGGTAGCTAGCTACTGTTTGCAGCCTATGATCAAGAAATTACATACAAAGTATCGTTAATTATAGTAACTATGACAACTCCATAAACAAGTTTATCAAAGCTCAACTTGTTGAAGCTCTACTCATTATTCAGGTCCACAATGCCACATAAGAGGCTTAAAAGGTTAGGATTAGTAACAACTTAGAAGTTTACCTCATACTTCATTTGAAAAATTTAAAACTAAACAAGTTAGAGTTTAAAATGGAGCAACTAACACGGCAGACGTGCACTAATATGCAATTCATACGTTTGTAGCTTAACAACTCTTTACTCTTCAAGTCTTTAATAGTGCAAAGCAATAAAATAAAAGCTGGTAAATTCAGTGTTGCATGTTTTTGTAATGTGAGTGCTATATATAACTCTGAATTCTCAGCTTATTCATTTTTGATACATACAAATATAATATCTTAAATTTTCTCACTTCTGACTACAAAATTTGGTTCGACAAACACATATTAATTTGAAGATCTTCATATGATTAAAGAAAAATATTGTCTCTACTCACGCACTTCTAGTAGTTAATTGGTATCATCGAAACTATTTACCAAAGTGGATTCTTTACTGGTCTACCTCTCTTTCGAGAACTAGTTCGAGTAGTTGGAGTACATGTTTTCTCCGGCTGCTTGGGCGTCGGCTGAGAGAACAATTTCAAACCCTCAACAAAATTTACCTGCGGCACAGTATTTGGAAGTACAAATCCAATAGGAAAACAGGGCCACTGACGAAAGTAATACGCTTCTTTTCCAGGCACAATCTCGGGCATAGATTCGGCTGGAATCACAACCACCTGAAACGCACGTTCACAATTCACACATCTCAAACAACACCCTTCATACACTTTAGGATACTCATATAAATTATAACAATACGGACACAATGTCCATATATTCACTGTTCACATGCACATTATTACGCCTCACATGCATTTTTTTTCGCGTATTCTGATCAATCTTGTTCTCATTGTCATGATTCTTGAAAACGTTAAACAATCTATTATCATACGTTGATTTCTTTACAGGATGAGATAAAATGTCCCACGCGTCATGAACGAGCTTGAACGCTGTCCCAGCGGACGAAAACTTGTTGTTGTCTGGATGTAAGAGGATAGCGAGACGATGGTATTGTTGATTGATGCGATCTTGGTCGTTGTAGCGGTTATTTTCTATCTGTAGGATGTTATAATAGTTATGGTGGTTGTTTATTTGTTGATTTGCGGCGATTAGGACGTCCACAATGGCTGTGATCTGATCTGAACCTTCGAGTAATGAATCGGTTTCTTGAGCTAAAAGAGCGAAATCACGAGCGGCTGTTAGGTCGTTCTCGTCTAGAAGAGTGTTTGCGATCTGTAACAGCCGATCGGCTTCATCTTGGCTCGACGATTGCATGTTGGGAAATGTTGTTTGAATATTAGCGTGTGGACAAGATTAATACTGTAATATGTTCGGTATGAATAGATCATTTTGACATGTTTTTTTCACATTACAAATGACAAAATGTGTGTCCCAAATCAATGTCATTTTTATAAAAAAAAACATAAAACAGTTTAACTACAACACACAATTTTAACTTTTCAACGTATAACTTTTTATTGATATAAATAAAAAAATTACGACGACCAAGTTACCTAGTTAAAAAGTTCATTGGATGGATGCATGTTATGTATGTTAAACTAAATCAAGCAACATATATCTATCATGACCATCATACGACGAAGCAACATGTTAGCACGAGTAATGCAATTAAATCAAGCAACAACGGGAAAAAGGACACGTATATGAACAATGAGCTTTGGAATTGAAATAGACATGTTTATCAATAATTCGTGGGTGGATGCATCGATGTCGCTTCTACTTTGTGCCCTATTTGTGACGAGGACGTTGAAATCATTAATCACATCTTTTTTTTCTTGCGAGATGGCAAAAGCTTTATGGGCTTTGTTGGTTCGATGGGTGGATTTAGATATTCCTATTTGTTCTAATTATTTGGATTGGTGTTCTTGGCTCGGATCTCGCTCTATCGATTAAGGCTAAAGTCGTTTTTAAGGGATTGGTGGAGAACTCTCATGTGTCTGTATATAAGAGCTTTTCGTAATAGGGTGGTTTCTTGTCTCCTCTTCCTAAAGGCAGGCATTATTATTGGGATATCACTTGTGTATCAATATTTTTTAGGATTTCTCTAGAATCCTAAGTTTAATTATAGTTGGGTAGGGTGGATTAATAATCCCTTAGATTCTATTGTTTCTTATGTAATTTGTTTAGCTTTTGACTATTTTTAAAAAATTCCAACGTTCAAAAAAAAAAAAAAAAAAGAAAAGAAAAAAAGAAAAAAAAAGAAAAAAAGATGTATGTTGTATATTTGTTATTTAGGATGTAACAGTTAAATGATGTATGTTGTATATTATTTAGGACAAAAGGTTAAATGATGTATGTTCTATGGTATATGGTCTAAAAAGTTAAATGATGTATATTATTTAGGATGTAACAGTTAAAAATATGGCTAGAGATACAGATGAATGGTCTAAAAGGTTTAAACATGGTATGTAGAGTACAAATGGAGTAACAGTTAAATGATATATGTTGTTTTTCTATGGTTTGTTTTGTGAAAATATAGTTAGTGATACAGATGCATGGTCTAAAAGGTTAAAACATAGTACGTAGACTACAAATGGAGTAACACTTAAAAGTAGTAAGTAACAGTGTTATCCATTTGTTTCAATAAGATAAAACTTTCTCCCAATACTTTGCAAGATAAAAGATGTGTTTGTTTTTAGATGAAGATGGTACATGACATGCTTATAAAATGTCAAATGGCAAACCAAATAATGATTGGTCCAATTGTTATGCTCTTGAATGGTCAAATTTCATATTTTTTCCTTTATTATCTCACCAAAAATAAACAATTTGCCTACCCTATGAATGCCTTCTTTTACCCTATAAGGATTTTGCTGAATGTCAAAACTTATGCCAAAAAAACATTCAATTCAATCCCAAAAAATCGTTACCTTTTTCTCTTATTGCAATTTATGTGGTTTATTTCTAATACTGGGATTCATATTCTGTTATTCTTTAATCGAAGATTCATTACATCATGAAATGTGGGCATGAATGATCTAGAAAGAATGAAGGACATGGATAACAATGATATGATACTTAACATACACATTGAACATTCAACCTAAGAGGAAAACGACGATGTTGTCCAGAGCAACAAGAAATGCATATTCATGGTGGTGGGCTAGCCACATCAGGACCAAACAATCAAAATGGCTAGACCAAAATCTTCAAGGTACCTTATGTTAGTTATTTCTATTGTAGGCAACCAATTACTTTCCAGGTATGTGTTTTCAAAATTACTAAAAGTGATCAAATTTGTTCATCTTTTTTGTGATGCTTCACAGATATGGAGGAAAAGGTAGAATATATACTAAACATTATCTCAGAAGATGGAGACTCATTTAGGATTAGGGCAGAACAATACTACAGAAAAAGGCCTGAGCTTCTAAACTTTGTGGAAGATACATTCCGTGGATATCGAGCTTTGGCCGAAAGATATGATCATTTGTCAAAGGATTTACAAAGCGCTAATCGAACCATTGCTATTGTTTTTCCTGAAAGGGTACATATGTCAATTGACGAGGAAGATTTTGAAGATTCAATTTCTAATATTGATGAACATGAGAACAAGCTCCCTAAAAATTCGCATGTGCCATTATCGTTGCCAATGCCACCGAAACAAAATCGACTTTCAAAAATGGAAAATGTAGTTCAATCCATGCTCAAGAAAAAGTCTAACATGCCCACAAAAATGATGTCGAAGAAAGGGCTAATCAATATAGGTGTTGACACAAATGCTTCTAGTGTTTCCAAAAGTTCCGGGTTGGATAAGAATGAAGCACTTGAGGAGATAAACAAGCTTCAAAAGGTTATATTAGGATTTCAGACAGAAAAAGAGTTTGTAAAGAGTTCATACGAAAATGCATTATCTAAATATTGGGAAATCGAGAACAGTATCACTGAGATGCATGTTAGAATTAGCAATTTGCATCATGAATTTAGTGTTGGTGCAATGATTGAGGATAAAGATGCTCAAAATGTTATGTCATCATCTGCCTTAAAGATGTGTGAAGAAACACTCTACAAATTAAAATGTAGACAAAAGCGCTCGAAGAAAGAGGCAATCATGGAACATAAAAGTGTTGATGAGATTAGAAAAAAGTGTGAAGCTTTCATTGCATGTAATAACAATAGTTGTGTCTTGAGAAACTTCGACCAAGCTGGCAAACATGCCAAAGATAAAGAGAGGGATATAAAAGATTACTTATTGATTGAACATGAGCCTCCTAATGCTCCAAAATTTGCGAATTCACATGGAAATGCTCTTGAAGATCCTTTTGAAACTATAGAAGATAATAAGGCAAATATAAAAGAAAACATTCTAGGAAATCATGAAGAAATCACCATATCTGAGGTTTCTAAGAAGATCGAACAACTTGTCGACAAGGTAATCTCATTAGAAACCGAGGTTGCATCTCAAACTGCGTTAGTAATGAGGTTGCGCTTAGAAAACAATGAGCTTCATGAGAATCTTGAAAGTTTGGAACTAGATAATAAGAACCTTCTTGATGACTCAAAAAACAAGGCAATCAAGATCAAGAGGTTAGAGGAAGAACTTGAAAAAGTTATGAATCTTGATCAAAAAGTCAAAGGACAAGATCTACAGTTGGAAATCCGTTTAGATGAGGAAATTGGTTCTCTCAAAAACTTGTACCAGGATCTCTTGATTTCAAAACCAGATGAAAATGATCTAGAAGATGATGTGAATATCTATAAAGACAAGGAAAATACCCCTAAATTAATTCAATTGAAAGATAAAGAAGAAAACCAAAGACTATATAATGACGATTTTATGAAAGAGCCTATTGAGCATTATCAAGGTAACGATGTTGAATCAAACTACACGAAAAGAAAGCAACAACCTGCATTCATCGAAAATGTGACCAACAAAGAGGAAGATGGCAAGTGTGTAAGTGGAGACGAAGAATCAAAGTGGAAACTAATATTCTCACATGGCATCGAGGACAGAGAACAAATGTTAATAGAAGAGTACACATCAACATTAAAAAACTACAAAGAAGTAAAAAGGAAACTCAATGAGACTGAAAAGAGGAATCGTGCTACATCTTTCAAATCCGCTGTGCAAATGAAAATGTTGAGAAATTTGAACGAAAAGAAAGACCAAGAGATTAGATCCCTATATGGAAAGCTAAAACTATTTGAAAAACATATGGAAAATCCGTCAGATTTTGAAATAAAAGAAGCTCAAAATCTGGATAAAGAAGGAATTCAAGAAATATTAGAGTTAGCCAAAAACATACACGATGAAGTTAAAGAAGCTTCAAACTCGATTGATGAAGAAACTAAAAAACGAGATGAGCTTGATGTAACTCAATACCATAAACTAGAAAAGGTTTTGAATGCGGTTGAGGAAGAAACACAAGGAAGACGGGAACTTCATAAAATTGTAGAGTTTGATGTGGAAAAATCTTCTAGTTTAATCAACACGGGAACAAGAAGAAGATATGAACATGAAGATAGCTTAGACATTGAAAAAAACAATGCTCCAGATTTGACTAACTTGACTACTGACGAATTTCAAAAAAGAAAAGAACTTGACGACATGGTTGAAGTCGAAGTAAATAAACAGTTTGCTGACAATGTATCATACAGAACAAAAGAGACCAAAGAAATGAAAATTTATGAGGCAAATAAAGCTAGTGATTTGATTGATGAAGGAGCAAAAAGAAAAGAAGAATTTGTAAATAATGAATTTGAATTAAAGAGAGATTCACGGTTTGTTGATAGCAGAACACTTGGAATAAAAGCTTTTGAGGAAATGACATATTGTGAACTAATGAAAGCTAGAAATTCTATTGATGAAGAAACACAAAGAAGAAAAGAATTTGGAGATGATGTTCATGATGCCAATGGATTTCTAGATATCGAGGAGGAGATACGCATGGAAATCGAAGATTTGCGCAAAGAAAACATAGAGTTATGGTTAAGATTTAGTACCTTGTATCACCAAATCAACAGGTTTCAAGATTCATTTGTTGACTTACAACAAGAGATTAAACAAGTACAAGAAAAGAAACATGGACACGGCGACAGGAAGCGTCATTACCATCAACATCATTCTTCTTCTTTTGCCTCAAATATGAGACCACTATATCGTCATTTGCGAGACATGCAAACTGAAGTGACTTTATGGTTGGAAAAGAATGAAATACTAGATGATGATTTGCAACATCGACTCACATCACTTTATGATATTCAAGGTGAACTATCAGACTTGAATAATGATGTTTCAAATGATGAAAAGATAGCTATAACACTCAGTAACTACAAATCTGCAAAATTTCAAGGAGAAGTTCTTAACATGAAGCAAGAGAATGCCAAGGTTTTAGATGAGCTACGGGCTGCATCCGAAAGGGTCAAAATGCTACAAAATGATATAGAGAAGACTTTGTCAATATTGGATGAAGAACTAGGTAACAAAAGAAAATCAAACTCTAGTTCGAAGGTTCCTTTTAAGTCTTTTCTTTTTAGTTCTAAGTTAAGGAAGAAACGAAAATCTTCATTCTTTGCATGTATGAGTCCCTCATTGCAAAGACAATATAGTGATCTTCAAGAATTACCAGCACGCTAAAAAGATGGATTAGTGTGAAGTTCTTTGAAATACATATACCATGATTTAGCAATGTTATATTATAATAGTTCTTAAATATGTTTTTAAAAATACATTTTTACGTGTATATAAATGGACAATAACACCAAACATTTTCATCGCCACAAGACAAGATGATTTAAACATCTTTTGATAAATACTCCATAGGAACAGGAGAGTAAGGATCAAATGAGAAATAAAACTAAAATGAGAAGGATGAGAAGAAACCACAACCGCACATTTTAGATGCACCTACAAAAGTAGATGCATCTCCACTTAATTCTTTTTTCCTTATTTGAAATATGTGGCCAGAAATATTTCTCACTCTTCTCATTTGATTTTCTCTTCTCACTAGATCTCTTCCCAGGAACAGGAAGGTAAGACTAATAACTTTTTGTGTCTATGATTTATGTTACTAAAGTTGCTATATCATTTTACAACTTATAGGTTATGGGTGCAAATATACTAAGAACAATTTTTGTAGAGCATTACCTTCAACTTATCATATTAATATCATGAGTATAATTCTTGTTATGATCCCACCAAACACGACTCACATGTTTGGTTTTTTATTGAAATTAAATTAAAATATGCAAGATAACGTCTATGATTTAGGATTAAATGAAAAGAATAATTAAAATGAAAAGAATAAGAGGTAATCAAAATTACACATTTCAGATATATCTACAAAAATAAATGCATTTTTCTTCAAATTTTCCTTCCTCGACTAAAACTATTTCTCGCTTTTCTCATTTTAATTATTCCCCAAACATCCATGAAAAGTAAGATACAACTTATTTACAAAGGTTATTGATTTTTCATTATAGCATACGTCTCATTGTATCCCTATAAAATACCTCGTTATATTACACTTTATTTTTTAGAAGCCGTGATCTAAATACATTTGATGACACGATTACTATACCATCCATAAAATATGATTAGCGTTGAGAACCATTATGTTAGAGTTGAATTCCACTATTCCATTTATATACATTTTCAATATAAATTCGATCAAAATTGATAAATGAAGAAACATATATTCTAATTATTATTTTATAAGTGTTTAGTTTTGAACATAACATACAGTTTAAAAAAAAATACATTTATTTTCCGTTCTAGCAATAAAATGTCATTTATACTTGTTAGGATTCTGTTTTCATTGATTCAAATTACTAATCATCATTTATTTGTGACAAACTAAAATTGAAAATGAATACCGAGTATTTATAATAGGGTTATGACACAAGTTATAAAAACTCTTTATTAATAAGAGGTGGAAAAAGTATATTTTTTGTCTGACTAAGAAGGTTGCTTTTTTTTAAATATTTGACATTTAAAAAACGTCACACATAAATGAATGTGGTTTTTCCTGTTCAGATTACTCGGAGAGGGCAAGTCTTTTTTACTCAGTTGTGCGTGACTTCACCAGGTTAATTCCAAGACCGTTTCTGACATTTTTCTAGACTACCTCTAAATATATACACCTAGCGAAGTTTCTTATTTGACGGTGGTTAAAATAAAAGTTAAACATAATCCTAGCCTTTTAAAGAAAGATGAATATACACACAATCTCTCTAATGATTATCGTTATCATTTAATAACAAAAAAACATTCAAATTAATTAATTTAATAGCGAGTAATTAGTTGGAAAAAACTTTGAGATTTGTTTTGTTTTGTTTTGTTTTGTAAGTTTTCTCATATATAAAAGTATCCAATAATGGAGACGATACATTACATAGGCGGCTCACGCCATCATCATCATCTCCAACCCCACCACACCCCCCAAAAAACACAAAACCATCTCCAAATTTTATAAATTTAACAAAATAAAACATACCCTTTTGTTAAAAACTTGCATATGTATTATAGATATATTAGTTAATTATATAAATGGAAGTTATGAATTCTGATAAAGATCAAGTTCGTGTGAAAAGGAAAACCCTTGAAGCAGTTCTTGATCAATGTCAAAAAGCTTTGGAGTTACTTAGTACCAATGGTTTTATTGAGGATGATGATGATGGTGATGGTGATGGTAGTAGTAGTAATATTAATGAAAGCTGTGATGATGAGGATGGTGATGGTGAAGATGATGATGTTGGACCTAGTACTGGTCGTCGTGTTTCCATGTCGAATGATGGTGAAGCTGATTTGGTAAATTTTTAGATTTTTTAATGTTTTTGAATTTAGGATTTTTGTTGGATTTATGGGTTTTAGTTGTGTCTGATTTTAGTAATTTTTTGAGATTGTTCTTAATGCTTTTTTAGTAAAAGTTGCTATTTTATACAAATCTAATCTTTTTTACTATTTGATATCAACATTTTTTGGCAAAAGTAAGCATCTTTGAAAGATGGTATTAATGAGGACATAATACCATCTTTTGACTAAAATTCTGATGATTTTGTATGCATAAAACCTTAATATTTATACAGGGTTAAGATTAAGAAAGTGATTAGAAGTATGATTCTTTGAGGTGCGTATTTGTGATTTGAGCTTAGTCTGATCCGAATTTGGTGGATGTACTGGGGATTGAAGATGCTTTTAGGATATACATGTAGAAAAAGTGAAATCACATGTAGTAAAAGTAGAGCACATGTAACTAAAACAAAGCACATGTTATTTACTAGTTCAAGGTTTAGGTTGTTTGGATGTGCGTTTATAATTAGCGTTGTGATAGTTAAGAGTGTGTATTCAAATTGTTTAAACTTTTCAAGTTGCTAATCAATTTATAAAATGCATATCCAAGCACCTTCTTAGCAGTTTGCAGACACGCTTCACCATTGTTTGAACTTCTATCATAGGTTCCCTGAATTTTTGTAAGTAATCATAATTAGTGTTATATCATTCCTTTTATATATGTTAGAATAGGATAAAATGCGCTTCTATATCTTCACCCTTCATTTTTAGATAAGTTGGATATTTGGATGCAGGAAGCTGTGTCTGTATATAGACCAAATCAGGCCGCCTATTCAAATGTGAAAGCATGATTCATGGACCTTAGCTTTATAAATTGCATAATTTATATATGAACCTCGATACCTTTAAATCACGATAGGGGTTTGGTCTTTTGGATGTGTAATTTCAGTTATTCTTGTGATATCAAGTTGCAATAATTAGTTTGAGTGGTTGGCAAAAGTTGATTATGGTTCTGATTTTCTGTTCATGAAGCCTAAATTAATAATAGGCTGTCATTGGTACTTGCTAGGCTAAACAACGCTGCTTGCACAAAACAATATACACCGCTGCTTGCACAAAACAATATACAACTTGCCTACATATCTAGCGTTTTAATTATATTCCGTGAACTTCTTAGTTCATCAATATAAGGAAGAACACCCTAAAAAGACAAATTGATAGTAAATTGATGAGTTTGTTATTCTACGTGTCTTACTGTAATAGTTTTTTTTAAAAGGTTGTAAATATGTTCTTTCTAAGCTAGGCTATATATCTGACATGTCTTTGCGGGCTGCTAGTTGTGTTGAACTTTGCACTAAAGAATACCAAATTACTTGATTGTCCACTATAACAAATTCATGGTTAACTTACTATTTTGAATTCTATTATGTAGCTGTGCAGTCTACTCAAGTCAAGACTTGAATGCCCTGATTTTCTTGAAAAGCTAGAGAGTGCACAGGTTTCAGTTCCGCAGAATACAGCTGGTATGTATGCAGACCTCTTCGCAACTCAATATTCCACCTGTCTTAAGCAAATAGCATGCTTGAAAACGTCCTACAGTTTGTTTAGTGTTTAAAAATGTTTTTTGATAATGACGAAGTATGATAATCCTGTGAACAAAAACAATAGTCTGTTCTTTTCTTGTGATGATAACAACATGAATAGAGGGTACTTACTTGACTGCTTGAGAACTATCACCTACATGGAAGCTCGCTTATACCATGAAATTTGTTCTAGAAAGATTAATGCTGTAGTGCATCTTCTGTGTTTTTTTCCCGGTTATGGTAGTGGATTTGAATATCTTGAACCTACCAATCTGCCATTGTTGAGATTTGCGAACCCCTGTGTAGGTATAGGGAATCCTTAAAAGAAACTTATTGCAGTTTCTGTGGAACGGAGGGAGCAAAAACAGTTTGTTCTTTTATGTGTCCTTAAAGTTGCTTTTTAACAACTCTGTATATTTGTATAACAAGTAAAACTGGTGAAACAACATTGTCTTAACTCTACTGAACATGGTGATAGTGTATTTGATAGTGGATGTTAACAATTCTTTTAAACATATTTCAGAAGACAATAACAGTTCTTGGGACGTGGTTAGTGAAAAAGATCTATGGGAAGGCGGAAATATCGCCTCCGAAGAAGACTATGTCTTAGTTAGGCAAGATGATATCGTGGATGGAATTGCATGCTTCATGGCTGCATATCTGATTTCCCTTAAGGAGACCAAGGTATCTTTAGTTTTGTTGCCTTCTAACATTTTTTAATTCCTTTTCTCGGACAGTTCATTGAATTCTTTACTGGAACAAGACTTATTTAATCCGTTTTTAACTTTATATAAAGGTCTTGGTGGCTCATATTTCATGTTATGTCATGAATTGCCACTCCTAATTATTCCTATTACCTAACCCATGCGTTTTGCCACGAACCCATTTACTGATTACCATTGAACCTTCAAATTAATGTATATCTGTAGCCTAATTCTTTCGCTATTGAGGATAGCCATACTCTTTTGTTGGGTGCAGATTTGTGTAGGCCACTCTAGCCTGTTATTCACCGTTCCTTAAAATGGACCAAACTTCATTCACCATATAAATCAGACTTTCAAATTAAAAAGATTAAATCAGTGTATGCACCTAATAAATTGTATGTGATTTTGTCATTGTTAAATGCAATAACCCACAGTCACGACACACTATACTCCCTCGGTTTTCAACAATTTATCTATTTGGAGTGTCCCATAAAAATTGGAAATATTTCTGTTTTTGGAAAGTTTTGAAGTTCATGTTTACCTATTTATACAGATGTCATCTTGACAAAAGGCTAGTGATTATGATTTTGGAGGACACATTCATCTATTTATCACTGTTAAAGCGCCTCTAGGAATTTGAGTAATAGTTAAAACACTAAAAATAGAACTGTCGTGCAGTCAAATTTCACAGTTTCCATTGCGATCTTCATGGGACAAAAGAACATATTCCGCATCTTTCACAGGGCCTAGGCAATGATGGATGAAAAAATGGGCGGGTTGGGTGATGGGTCAAAAACTCATAATACTTTAGATTCATTAAGTGGTATTTCAGTTCATATTTTTGCAAAGATAATCCAGTGGTTAATTAATTGCCTTTGTTTTCGCAGGATTTGAGTCCAAAACAACTCCAGGATGGTGAGTATAGCGTACGCATTGCATGTTTCGCTGCAGCAAACTTAAAGTTCTTATCTCTATATGTATTATACCAACAATTTATTTTGTTCCAATATTTGTGTAGCCCTTAACAAGACATTTTCCATGAAAAAACAAAAGGGAAAGCTTCGAAAGGCATGGGATGGAAGCAAAGTTATCTACAATGTTGCATCTTATGGTGCAACAGCAATCGGGTAAGTGACCTTTTTCCTTTATGTGGCTTGATATATTAGCCCTGGCTTTATGGTTGGTTTTATCCAAACCAGTAGCAAGAGACACCATACTCCATTGAAAGTGCAATATGAAGGTCAAATGTGTATGTGTAACAAAATTACATCGGGAGACTTTTTGCCCCATTGACCCGTTCCATTTTAACTTCATTGATCTTATGCATTTAACCCTTTAGAGATTAAACATAACCCAGACCGTCCCATTTATAAGTAAATGGGCTGAAATCGCCATCTCTAGTGGTACATTAGTGTATGATACATGACCGTTTGTTTTTTTTCTCAGGATATACCAAAACCCCGCTATTCTCAGAGCCGCTTCTGCTGCCTTCTGGACCTCATGCAATGTTATATCAAAGCTTTTCTAAGTGGGATGACTCTTCTTTGGTGCTTGATGCATCTTTCAGTTGCTCTAACGCTGTTTGCTTTGTAATTATGATGTTGTCAAATCAGAAAGCTTTGGTTCCTAGGATCACCAGCCTTGTATATAAATTCATTTGCCTTACTGTAGTTGCTTGATCACGCTCTTCCATTCATGATCGAAAGTTGTTTGTTGAAACAATTGTCTTCATATGTATGTTCTTCACGTTATAGGGTCATAAGTATCTGCCATGGTTGTGCCAGTTTGCGAATAGTAAACAACTATGGCAGATTTATCACATGTATACAAGAATGTGTTGATTTTGAGCAAGCTTTATATCTGTATGGGTAGGATAAAATTAATTAAGGGGGTGTGAGTTTAAGCTTATTTTTGGGCTTAGCCTTATGTGCCTCGCCATATATTTCACAAGTCATTATTTCCGGCTTATTTTTCTGTTTATAAGCTTATTTTCTATTCTTAGTTGTAATAAGCTAATAATATTTCATAAGTCATTTTTTTGGGCTTATTTTTCAGTTTATAGGCTTATTTTTTATGTTAAGTTGAAATAAGCTAATAAGTCAGAAAATAAGCTGGATATAGTGACTTATGAGCCTAGTCTAATAAGCTCATAAGCCCAAAAGTAAGTTTTAACAAACATCCCTGGAATCAGCTGAAGGATTAAAGCTAACATGATGGGTTTTTGTTGAACCTGTTCAGCCATTTAACGAAAATATTATTATTAAATAAAATTAAAGAAAAAAAAAAAATGAAGAAAGAAAGCTGCTGTGAGCCAATTTGTGACGAAAAAATTTGTCATTTTTATGTGGTGCATACCTGTACGTTCCATCTCCGTTCGTAACATTTGGATTACGAGTTTAAATATTTTTTAAAACATTTTGATCCATGTGGAATGCAGTAAAGCGATTGGGGAAAGAAAATTTGGTAATCTAATCTAGAGGTTGTTTGCTTATGCCAAAATTGTTCATGAAATTTAAAGAGAATTTTATCTATATCCTTATTACGTCAATATTTTTATAAGAAGACAAGCTTTGAATCGACTGGTCATAAGCCTGAAATGGAGTCCCCTAGCTCAAGTTAAGCTGATATTTTTGTGAGGCCTTTTTTCTCATACGATCCTGGGCCTCCAGATAAATAATGGCCCGTTCCTCAAAGCTTGGGCCCGCATTATTTCCGCAGTGGTTCTTTTGGATGCTATTGAATAATATGATTGTTTGTAGTTAAATTAAAGAGTAATTACTGATGTTTAAGAAAAACATGATAACACAAATTGAACCTGCTGATTCACACGACTACCAGGAACAACTCTTCCAACTTTCGTTGATTCAAAAGAATACTTATAATCAAGACAAATCCAGCAACACTGCGAAAATTAGATTTTTCATATATCATTCAACTAATTATTGGTTACAATGCCATTATTAAATAGGCTCACAAAACTGAAATGGGCCTTAAAAGACAAGCAGGCCGGGCGCTAGACCAAGTTATGTCCATTTTACTAATTTAGTGAACCCTTTTTTCTTACTCGGTCTCCACACTTGGGGCCTGCATCAGTTACACGGATCATTTTAGTGTTTGTGTTGATCAACAAGTATCCGTTTATTTCTTTTGATATATTGCTCATGTGTTTTGCTCGTGAGGGTATGACAGTAAATTTACTATCAACTTCATCTTCTTTCACATATTTTGTTCTCTACTTTTTGTTCTTCTTAATCTTCTAAAATAAAATTCTGAAAGAGCACCAAAAAGCATAGATGTTATTGAGATATTCAATCTACATGCATCATCAAACCCAAAATAAAGATAGCAAAATCAATTCCACTGGAAACTAAACCATATCAAAATCAACAACTATCCCGATTTAAACAATCCTCACTAATTGTGGTTCACCTTCTTTTTCGTCAAAGTATCATCATCATCATCGTTACAGAACCTTATAAGATCAAACTATAAACCAGTGAACCAAAAATGAGACGATATCTAGAAACTCAAAGTCTCAAACCCACAAAAGTAAAGTAAAAAAAATTTCAAACCATCAATTTCTAACCTTATTCGTTCCCCATTCTTTAAATGCATACGTTACATTACATACAATGAGTCTTTTATCAAATGGCAAATAATCAGCCATGTTACATTACATCTGAGAACTTAATTTAATAGAATAATTTGTCGCTTTTCTTACCAAAAATTCTATGGAAGTATGTGGAACTCAGGAGGTCTCTAATAAGTGGATATTGCAAGAACACAAATGAAGAAACTGGTAGGCATGTTAATATCGCTATGGGAGCAAGAATCCAAGAATGGCTCTTTCCAAACACAAGGTACAATGTTGCACCAAAAGCTACGATCATGGCTGTGGTAGAAATGAACAAGGTGATGAGACCAATTATCAGCTTTGTAGGCAACTTGTAGAGAAAGTCTTGCTCAGCAAAACGTGCAGTGAGGATTGACAAAAACATGAGTAAGGATGTAACAGATGTAAACAATGATATCGCATCAGCTATTGCAAATATTGTGAATGCACTTTTCATAGATAAAACTGGGATACCCGTATCCTGATTACTTCCTCCTGGAACTGTAATAGCTGCTGCAAACATAATCGTGGTAATTAAAGCAGCTGTGATTGTGTACGATTCCGCAGTGGTTTTCATCCAGTTTTCACCCTCAGTCACCAACTCTTTATGTTGTTTAGTAAACAACATTTGAGGTGTTTCTCCAAGATAGTTTTTTTGTATGGTGTTTAGAGGGCATACGAATCGTTCAACTTCCTACAATAATACAATATACTGTTAGCTTTTTTTTTAAGATAGTATATGTGATAAACAATAAAAAATTTCTAGTCACCAAATATCCCTACCTTAAACCATTGTAGTTCTCGCTGAATTTTCAAAGCTGCACCTGATATAGGATTCAGTTTTTCAGGAGGTGCTAATCGGGCTGCCAAGTGCAGGAGGTTATTTCCCAAAGTGTCTACTATTGTTTTATAAACATTTTTGTGCTCACTCATTTGATAGAGTAGGTTATAGACCATTTCTGAACGGTTTATCACAGCATATTGAATAATGTTGTGGCCATCTTCATTGGTACTCCAAATTGCGTTAGGAAGATAAGACACAATTGTTTCAACAACCTCATATGCATTTTCTCTTGTGGCCTCAAGAACCGCATTGTTGTAATAGTCAGCGTAAGATTTGATGTCTCCTGATTCTTTTATATAAATACATGTTGATTTCAGTAGCTCTATTGCTTCATTATGCATTTTTGCTCCCATTTCACGAATGTTGGTTTTTGGCGCTGCAACACAATCTTTTTTATTATGCCCAGTTTTGTTACAAAATAAAGAATTGAGTTTATTACAAAATTAACGTAATTTTTTAGTTTTTTTTAAACTGATTTTTTACTAAGGTTCCTTTATGTTGTGAATATAATTTTAATTTTTTGAAAGCCCCTACTTTGTAAGTGTAAAAAATGACTTTTGTTTAACAAAAAGAAATTGTCAAAAAAAACTCTATCAAACAATATATAACTAATTAACTAGAAGTTAAAACGATTAAAAAAAAAAATTAGTTACGGCCAGTTCTGATGAACGAAATGAAAATTATTCATAAGTAGCTTAAATAAAAATCGCAATCTTTTCAAGAGATTTAAAATTAACTTTTCCTCCTTTTTGTTGCGGGGACTTTTTCAAATATTTATATAAGGGATCTAATGTGATAAATAATTAAAATAAGAAGGGTGAGAAGTAATTCTAAATAAACATTATAAATGAGGAGAGAAATTTGAAGGAAGATTGCATCTATTTTTATAGATGCATTTGAAATCCGTGATTGTGGTTACTTCTCCTCTTTCTTATTTTAGTTATTGTTCTCATTTGATCCTAATTAACTGTATGTATGTATGTATGTATGTATGTATGTATGTATGTATGTATGTATGTATGTATGTATGTATGTATGTATGTATGTATGTATAAAGAAGGAGTAAGTTTTGATTCATCTCACATATTTTCTTAAAGACAGTCAGAGAAGGCATAGAAAACCAGGAGGTAGCTGTACAAGATGTCCGCTTTAGCGTCCTCCTACATAACATCCTATCAAGCGGAAATTTAGCTATAAACGATGTAAACTTGTGCATCTTCCCACGTAACCGCCTCACAAGAGGGATCACACATTTTCCAATGTTTCTCAAAGCTGTACAAGCAGACACATATAGGAAGTTTGTTAGAAATGAACGTGGTTGGCCTGTTATGGAATGGGCCGCAACAAATAAGTCAAAATTGCATATTCATTACTGTGAATTGCCTATATGTAATTTAATTAGATAGAGAGCACGACAGATACAAAGATATTGATCATATATCAATTCATGACCTACCACAGTTGAGCAGGCCGAAGGCCAGACATCCTCCGACAATCATTATCAGAATCAAGAATCGCCTTTTAGATCCTTTATTCTTTTTCCAGAAGACAACTAGCCCGTAAATGAACACGGCATGAAGTCCCAAGTAAATAGCAAAAGATAATATAAAGCAAAGAAGATAAGGAATTATAGGCAGTATCTCGTAAATGACGGTAAAAGATCCAAGAATCTTCTTCATAATCGTGGTTTTATTCTCATCCGGGTCCCTACGAACTTCAATTAAGATAGAAAAACTGGCATCCATTAGAGAGGTATTCCAACTGCCTTATAATAATGAATTAACGAGATACATAATTACAAACATATATATGTAGAATGAACATACATTTATGAAGTATAGTTTCCCAAATGGTGAGTTTACGTGGGAAGTTTTGAGCAATAGCCATCAGCACATAGCCCCTATGCATATTAGGGTACTCGTCAATCAAACGTATTGCTGACTCTGCAGATAAATAATCAAGAATACTAATTAATAACTCTTTGATAGAAGTAATATTTATTTCTATTATTAACCAATAATTAGTATACTTACGGTAATCTTGAGAAGTAATGGCATTATACATAAGCTCGTCAGTACCCATCTCCAAGTCATGATCAGGATTATGGTGGTGCTCTTCCAACAAATAGAGATATGTGTCCGTGTGCATATTGGAATGAGCTCTGAATAGTGGTACCCTATCATCATTGTCTTTAGTAGACAACAAATCAGAATCTTTTTCAACCAACATTTTCGCAGCTTTGGTGTTGCCAACAATAGCTGCAACGTGAAGTAGCGTACTTCCATCTGCATTTTTCTCAGATAATTCACTTTTGTCTTCCACCAAGCCCAACATTTTCTCTATAAATTCCATATTCTTGGTGGTACCGACCGCTACATGGAGTGCTGTGTTGCCGTTAATGGTGATTTTTGTACTCACATTGAGTGTTTTATTCCTTTTCAAAATGTCATCAACTTCTTCAAAACTTTGACTTAGAGTAGCTTCATACAAACTTTGGTGAACCATTGCTATCGCGGCTGCTTTTTTTCTGTTTTCTTCTTCTTCCGTTTCTTGTTTTTTCTTTTCTTCATCGGTTGATTTTTCACTTTGAGTTATTAAATTCTGTTGTCCTGTAGGCTGGATTTCCCTCGTTTTTCTTTCTTCTTCTTTGTCAGCTATATTTGCATTATTACTTATTGTTATGAATGTAAGAAACTACAAAAACACTATCAAATATTATGAACATCCAAGGAGATGTTGATGGTATATGTATGGTATGCACCAACTATGATTGTAGATAATTAAACACCTATAAATATGGAGGAATTTGACAAATCTACAAACACTATGATTCGAAGAGATATCTTAAAGCATCTCCAATATAATGGATTTTTGCAAGTCGTGACATATGAGCTATTTATGAAACTATCAAACTATTATTCTCTTTGAACAATTGAACTTAGCTTTTACTTCACAACCTTCAAGTCAGTAACTAGGTTCACCAACTAATTTATATCAGTTTAGATTCATATAACTCACTGTTTTTCAAAAAATAAATTTTATCCTAACACATAACAGTGCCTATAAATTCTAAATTACACGATTGGTCCCTAATGACATTTCATTTATTATATACTATCCCTGAAAATTACACCAACATGAGAATCTTCACAGTAAAATATAGTGTGAATATTTCAATTTTATATTGAAGTTTCATTGCAAACTGTTTGCCGTGAAGAAATACCAAATTGGAAAATGTTGTTATCTTTAATGTTTTGTTTGAGTTTGTAAAAGGAGAGGGGAAAAATGAAAAGAGAAACAGTTTTAAAAAAATGTTTGGGTGTGCGCCCTTGTAAGCTTTCGCTTTGTAATTTCACTACAACATAGGTGTGTACTTTTATTTATAAATTAACACGCCATAAAATGCAAGCGTGTAAAAACTTTTGATATCCTCACTATTTATAAATTGAGCGGTGATAAACCAACAAAAAAACTTCTATAAAATGACTTGGACATTATTTGATTTGTGTATTTTTTGCTATAAGTTCTCTCTCTTCTTTTCTATTAACCAATCAAACAATGCCATGTTATTTCATGAATGTCTTGACATTATTTGATTGGTGTATTTTGGCTATAAGTTCTCTCTCTTATTTCTTATTAACAAATCAAAAAATGCTATGTCATTTTGTGAGTGTGTTTGTAGAAGTTTTTCTGTGAGTCTATCATTGTTCTTATATTCTCACTCTCCTTCATGTGCACTTTTGACTATTGTGTACTCTTTATGTCTCAAAATAAATGTCCAGTTTGACTTTCAGAGTCAAATTAGTTCAACTTTGACATTAAATATTTTTTTTGTGTTATATAATACTTGATGAAAAATTATACTATTGAAAATTCACTTAAAACACAATCCATTTATATATTCTGCATTAAATTAAATATTATAGAAACACCAACAAATATAGTTATATTTAAAGTTGAACTAGTTTGACTATCTGTACACTTATTTTGACGGATGATAGTACATATTTACAAATGTTGAGATGTGTATATAATTCTTCACACCACTATTTTCCATACATTAAGGAAGTTTGTACTTTGATATATTATGCATTTATAAACGTAAATGTGGATAAATTGATATTTTTTTGCAGTGTTTGTCATTCTTTTATGTGCGAACGTGCGGACAGATTTGGATCACCCATTTTCAGATCTGATATTGATACGCTAATATCATTATAACTTTTGACCATGAAAACGATTGTTTTTTGAATTTTTTTCAGCTATTCTTAATAATTTGTTGCCTCTTTCTTTTCTTTTTTTTTAATTTTTTTTAGATTTTTTAAAACTTTTTTCGTTAAAAAAAGTTACTATGATATTAAAAACTATGATAGTTACTGTGATATTAAAAAACTTCAAAAAAAAAGTTTTTTATGTGTAAAAGGAACTAGATATTAACAATTTTATTAAAAAAAATTACTTTGATATTAGTAAGAAACATAATATCATTACTTTTTTTTATTGTGATATTAAAAAAGTTATGGTGTTATTAAAAAATTTCAAAAAATAGTGATGATAGTTACGGTGATACTAAAAAAAACCATCATATAATTATTAATATTATTTTTTTTCTTCAGCGATTTTTAATTATTATTTTTTATTTATTTTTTTTCAGATTGTTTTGATTTTTTTTTAAAGAACCGCATGTCCCTGCCTTCCAAAAATTTTATTTGATAAAACAAGTTGGAAGACTTAAGAAAGATTTTAAGCAAGAGATATGCACCTGCTGGTGGTTGTTGAGGTGGATGAGCACCATAGAGAGTGTGGAGTTCATCCCAGACTTGTTTTGCAGTGAAATCTGATGAGTTTTTGTTGAGAATATTGACAACGTCGCTGAGTGTTTGTTCGGACAAGGAACCAAGCATCCAACCTTTAACCAAGGCATCTGATCGTCTCCATGCCTCAATGTCTCCATCTTTCTTCTTCTTCTTCATCATCATCATAAACTTCTTCTTCCCCTCGTCTGGCTGAACGGGACTTACGAACTTGCCATCGATGAAACCCATCATACCATGACTCACAAGGAGACATAATACCTGAGTTTTCCACACACCAAAATTATCTACACCATTCAGTTTCACAGTAACAAAGTTGGGGACATAAACAAGGGATGGGTATGGGTATGGGTTTTCTCTTTTCACTATGGTGCTTGGATCAGAGCTTGAGGCTGCCATCTACGATAGAACTGTTAGTGATGGGTTTTAGAATATGAGTTTTCTTTTATACTCAAACTAGATAATGAAGAACGTCTGCACGTTAAGTTAATGTCAACATGAATCATCCCCACTTGTAATACTACCACAAGTAGATTATATTTTGTTAATATATTTTCTTTGTTTATGGTTGTGAGACATGTGCCTACATGGGTGTTGCCAGCTAAAGTTAAGGGCTGTTATCAATAACCCATCCCGCTATGCTATAATATTGTCCACTGCTAAGTCAATGTGCGGCGTGTATAAAGGTTTAGGCACATGCTGTTACGCTAAAATGTGAACTGGATGTCTTGGTATTCTACATTGGGTTGTGTTATGCTACCTAGCTAGGGGTGAGCAAATGGACAGAGAACCATACCAGAACCAAGAACCGAACCGGAACCGACCCAACCTGAACCGCATTTTAGAACCGCGGTCCTGTTCTCGGTTCTTCAATATTGCAATTTTCGGTTCTCGATTTTTTTTTTAGAACGGCACCACACTTGAAATCCGACTCCCGAGTTAAACCATCCAAACGGGCAGGCCCCGCGACCCGAACCACTAGGAGAGACCCGCGAAGGGAAACCCCTAGAACTCACGGCTTCGCACTAAGAAGAAAATCCGGATTTTTGCCACTTGCGAGACTTGAACCCGGGTAAAACCCCTCCCCAAGCTCCAGAAGGAACTCAGGTGGCCGACTGAGATACGTCAGTTGGTTTTTCGGTTCTCGATTTGGTTCAGTCAGAAACCGCGGTTATCGGTTCCGGAACCGAAGAACAGCACAAAGTGGAGGATTAAGGTTTTAAATGTTAGAATTTTCTCTATTTTTCCTTTTTATTATTATTTTTTTCTCTAACATATAGAAAGATCTATATTTGACACGATATATGTATTTGACTTTTTGCGTAACATGATGAAAGGATGTTTTTGACTTTTTGGGTTTTACACTTTGACTAGTGATTGAGATGCCTAAAAGTTGTGCCTAAATTCATGCCTAAGCCTACGTGGCATCATCCTAATGGCTGCGGTCATGGGACCCACTTTCACAAACCATCAGGATCATGCCACATATGTTTAGGCATGAGTTTAGGCACACAAATTAGGTCTCCCAATCATTTTCCTTACACTTTTTGTATTATTACCTTTTTATGTCTTAATTTTAATTTTTTATGGTTAATGTTAGCATACTGTTGGAGTATATATAAAAGGGTAAAGACCATAAAATAACAACGTACTTTCTCCAATTTACCGAGATGAAACACCTACTTTTTTTATTAACATTTAAGCCAACGAAACTATCAAGTATTGTTCCGATATCAACAAAAAATTGTATTATATTATAAATAATAATTGAAATGACTATATTACCCTTGTCTTCTTAAACATAAATCGGGTAAGGACCATAAAATAACAACGTACTTTCTCCAATTTACCGAGATGAAACATGTACTTTTTTATTAACATTTAAGCCAACGAAACTTTCAAATATTGTCCATAAAATATTGTCTCCTCCTTCCTCTTAGCCATCGCCACCCTCTCACCCACCTCCGCCCACCTACGAACACCACCACCGCCCACCGTAACACCACACCGCCACCACCAACACTCACCTTGTGACTCCCTTTGTTTGTTTAACCACCACACGCGCCCGAAACACCCTTCCATCACCACGTACGCGCCACCACCACCACCACCAAATCGAGTAGATCCGGCTAGATCCAAGGAAGATAAGGTAAGACCACTGTGTGTACACCCTCATATGACACGGTGGTGAGTCCAAAACTCGTTTTAACGAGTGTTTTGTTTTAATAACGTTTGGGTTAGGGCGATATAACGGGTTATACGAATTTAAACTTATAAAAATCTTGGTATCATCATTAGTTGGGTTTTGTTGTCGAGTCGAGGTGATGCCGTGAGCATAAATGTTAATGGCCGAAGCTTGCTGGTTGCATTTCGAGTCGTGTCGAGTCGTGATAATTTATTTTTGAGCTTGTTGTTACTTTTATATACCAGGGTTTGATTTATTGTTGGTTTTGAAAAGTTATAGTCATTTCAATTATTATTTATAATATAATACAATTTTTTGTTGATATCGGAACAATACTTGATAGTTTCGTTGGCTTAAATGTTAATAAAAAAGTAGATGTTTCATCTCGGTAAATTGGAGAAAGTACGTTGTTATTTATGTTTAAGAAGATAAGGGTAATATAGTCATTTCAATTATTATTTATAATATAATCGGTCTTTTTGTTGACTTCAGAACAATATTTGAAAGTTTCGTTGGCATAAATGTTAATAAAAAAGTAGGTGTTTCATCTCGGTAAATTGAAAAAAGTACGTTGTTATTTTATGGTCTTTACCCTATATAAAATGAGAATGAAGGTATTATCTTTCATTCTTTCTGGTGAAAATATAAAGTTGTTACATGACTACAATCCATGAAGATCTAAAACTAATCAAACTAACCAAAATATTGATAGAAGATGCAATATAAAGCAATAACCTAACAAAAACTACAGTAAAGGTAAATGAATGAAATGGTCATCTGAATGAAATGAGTTCAAGATAGCATGTCAAACAAGAATGGTGCATATACTAAAAAACGCTTTAAGGACAATCAAATTCAAAATAAATAAAATGTCTATGTGACATTTTAGATTTTTAAGTTCACATTTGCATATTCATGCTTGTTGAAACTTCATCGCCCAACTTGAGCGGGCGGTTAACAACCATTGACGTAGCTCGGATAGTTTGCTATATATATGCACTTTAATCATCCAATATTATTTATAGTTTAGATATAAATTAGTGCAAACACATAAAGAAAATTGAATATTTGGGTGTATGTTAAAATTTTGCGGTTCCAATCGGGTAGAACCGAAAGACCCGAACCGGAACTGAGAACCGAACTGGAACCAAAACATGCTTTTCGGTCTGGTTCTCGGTTCCTAAAATATGCATTTTTCGGTTCTCGGTTCTTTCGGTTCCGGGTCGGTTCCATGCGGTTTCGGAACCGATCTCACCCCTAATGCTGTTACACCAAAAACCGGGTTTTAAGTATTAAATAATGAAAATGCCATTAGAATAGTTTGACTAAGACTTTTATGAGTCGGGAGACTCGATATGATTGGTTAGTCAATGGTTTTAAGTTGAAGTTAACCCGATAGTCAAACTAATAGTCAAAGTATATGTAATATGGTTATAGAAAATATCATGTGTCAAACTATAAGAAAAGAAAGTACAAGGGACTAAGGTTTTCAAGTGTTAAATGTTATTGAAAGTATCATGTGGCCAAATTAGAAAACATGAGACTTAAGGGACCATAGTTGCCAACTAGGCAAACTTCCAACTAACTTATAGTTAGTCATAATCCTCGATAATTCTAAAATCTTCTAAGAGTTTCCAAGTGTGTGTGTTATGTCGGTTCAACAAGAGAAAGATGAGGGAACCAATATTCTTGGATGATCATTAAGGAAGAATTAAGCTACTAATCAAATAGATAAAGCCTTAGCCATAATCCTACATCAAGTAAGTAACTATTCTTGATTAATATGGTCAAGGTTCTTGAGATTCAATTGGGTTTTAGGTATTTGATATTCTAAAACCTATATTGAGGTGTTTGTGATGATGGGTGTTAGGTCTCCATAATAGTTATCACCCAAGAATATAAATAAGAGAGAGATGAGAGAAAGATGTAAGAGATAGGTTGATTATATCATAAGAAATAGTAGCAAAGGTTTAGTTCATATATGAATAACCAACAAGAAATATGAATGTCTTACATGGGTATATATAGGGGTGGATGCTAGGGCAACATCCCTAGCTCCATCCTTTTACACGAAATGGGCTTTCATAGGCCCATGAGTTTCTACCATAAGCGTACTTACATATTAGTTAATAAACTAAGCAACCTATTACAAGTTGTAATGACCGACACTTGATATTACTAAAACGTATTCCTAACAATCTTCCCCTAAGGGATGGTCATCAAAGGTTTCTTGACGTCTTCATCCTTTTCTTTTGCTTTGACTTTTCCAGCTTTAGATGCCTTCAAAAAACTATAAATCTTTGTTCTTTGTTCTTTGTTGTTGTTGTGATCAAGTGATGGTGTTATCTGACTTTCATCAACGTCATTGTCTCTGGTGACTTTATGCTTTCCAACACGCTCATACTTCTTTTGACTTTGAATCTTCAAACTTAAGTAGCTCTCTTTTCTTCGCATTGATCTTTATCTTTAAACTTTGTAGATTCTTTTGCACGGCGTAGAATCTTTCTTTGAACTTTACTTTACTTTTGATCATTGTGAGAACTTTCTTTGACTTTGAGATGTCTGTATGAGCATGTGGAAATTGGTGCAACACTGACGATGGAAATGGTGGTATAGAACTCCCCATCTCCATAAGTACATGCATGAAAACAGTTAGTAATAAAGCATCCGGCACTTATAGGTTCGGACTTCAAGATAGTTAACAGCATAGTGTGAAAACTTTCTTTAATCCTTGCCAAGGCCGTTCCTGAACCGGATACCCCCGAGAGGGCTTACACAGATACACCAAAGTGTATCAACGATTCAGGTGAGCCGACATAGATTCTTTTGCACGACGTAGAATCTTTCTTTGAACTTTGCTTTACTTATGATCATTGTGAGAAGTTTCTTTGACTTTGAGATGTCTGTATGAGCATGTGGAAACTGGTGCAACGCTGATGATGGAAATGGTGGTACAGAACTCCCGGTCTCCATAAATACCTGCATGAAAACATTTAGCAAAAAAGCATCCGACACTTATAGGTTCGAACTTTGAGATCGTTAACAACATAGTGTGAAAACTTTCTCTAATCCTTGCCAAGGCCATTCCTGAACCGGATACCCCCGAGAGGGCTTACACAGATACACCAAAGTGTATCAACGATTCAAGTGAGCCGATGAAGTATACCGAAGTATCACTCCATGAGTGTAGACCGTTTGAAACCACGGCGAACACTAAGCGTAACCCGCAAAGGATTACCGAAGTGACCTGTTGTCAGGGCTGTTTGATGTTGACCCTAGCAGGAATTTCCATTCAATCACTGAGAATCAAAATTGTGAGTTATCTCATAAATGTTCTAGCATATTGATAAGATTTGCACAGGAGTCTGTTATTTACAAATGGTGTCCTTAAGGTTGAACAACCAGTGTAGAAATATTAAGTGTTCCTAAGAGATCTTTTGATGTATCTCACGACTCTAGACTCGATTAGTGCGTTTTGGTTTTAGTCGTTGGAGGCATGGAGCAGAGTGCCTCCTTTTCAATATCAACACAACTCTTAGTGAGAGGTCGATAGATTATGCAGGGTTATCCGTGAGAAATGAAACAAGTACCTTTTGAGAGATACTTGAGTGGCTAGAAGGTTTAGTATATTGCATCACTGGGTCCATGACGTCTTGTTTTCAATAGAGTTGTCACTTTTAGTAACAGCTAGTAACATATGAATTGAACCCGGTTTCTGCCTTAAGGTTGAATATATGGAGGGCTATTTCTTTTCACCCTTTTTCATAACTTTTCTTTTTAATTCTTCAACCACTTCTTTCTCCTTTCTCATATTTCTTCTTTTTTAATCATTCCTAAGGATATGTGGTGTTTTCCTTGGATAGATCCCTCCGGCTCTGGCAGATCATAGGACGTATTTCCTAACCTTAGTCACCTTATAACTCCATGACTATGCTATGTTGCCATAAACCATTCATTTGAAAATCTCTCAAAGTGTTTATGATTATAAAACATATTTTGTTAACACTTTGAGAGTTTTGCATTTTAAAAAATACTCCCCTTCACATGTGCTCATAATGTTTTAAGATAAATTTGCACATGTTGGGTAGAGTTCGTACTTTTTGAATTGATCGACTTTCAGTGAACAAGACCGATTCAAGACACGTTTACATCACTAGTTAGACTAGCTTGAAATTATTATCCGACCTGATCAAGTCCACAGAAAGTCTCTCGAAACAGTACACTCTACTTGGACAAGTCCTTTTGATTACTGACATTTGAGTTTCGTCAATTCATTGGTTATATTTGAGTCGAGCTCACGAGAGATTTCATATTTTTTGTTTACCATATTTTAATCACTTTTTATTTCCCCCCTCAAAAATAGCCTATTGATGTTGTTTTTGAAAAATATTTTGTTTAAAATATGCTTTTTGAAATTTGCGGGAAGAATCTAGCAAGAACTTTTTTTGTTTTGAACAAAGATCGTTTCATGTACTCCCCTTCAATAAGTGAAATAACTTTTTGAGGTTTTGATTACGAGAGGGAATATTTGTTCTTTTGAGCAGAATTATGAAAAACTTTAAAAATTTGATTAATTCTACTCATAAGTAAGAAGCTTTCACTCCTTATATTAGGATTGAGGCACTAAAGCATACCCCAGGGTCCTTATTTTACAAGGTATGGGTTGTGCACTATTATGTGTGCACAAGCCATTGTTTTAATGCAAAATTTGTTTTCTTTTAACAAAATACTCCCCCTTAAATAATGAAGTTTATTCGCGAGATAGTCTTCTTGAGCAGAATTTTGAATTTGTATTTTTTTTTAGAAAAATACTTTTTTGAAAATTCGTGAGATGATTCTGCTCAAGGTTTTAGAAAACACAATCAAGTATTATACAACAAAGAATGCTTGAATATCAGATTAGACAACAACCTTGGGAACCCATTTATGCACGGCGCCAACGGGTTTACCAAAATTTGAAGTCCATTTGTCGGTTGTGTCAATCCAATTAAAAGATGTTGAATTCCAACGAGGGCTGAAAACCTTTGTTTCATTTTGAAATGACACTCGTGGCATCAATGGAAATTTAAAAATCTTGTTCTGTTGAAAGTCGTTTGAGAAACCCGGTGTCTCTCTTTGAATTTTAGAATCTGAAGAAGAAGATTTTCATCTAGAGTTGAACCACACGGGTTCTTTTTGAAGAGTTGTTTTTGTGATAAATGGAAATCTTCCGGTATTTGGGATGTTCAAAGCATAACCATTCTTATATTTTAGCGAAAGAATTTCTGATTTTGAAAATTTGAAAGGTTTTGAATGACTTTGCTTTGGTCTCCACACTTGCTTTACTGGTGTAAAACGAGAGTGTGGAGTTTGTAAATTGTTTCTCATCATTTGAATCCATTTTCATGTTTGGCCTTTTGATATATTTAGCCCTTTGACCACTCTCATTTGATCCATAAAACGCTAATATCTAGTTAATTCTATACTTTGAAAAACACTCATGAGCGATTGGTGCAGCAGAGATCATGAGCATCACAAGTTTTCAATGACTTGAAAAATATGCAACTACATGAACGAAATAGTTTTGTAAAAGTTGACCATTTTTCTCCCCCTCAAAATTATGTTTCTTAAGATCAGGCATAAACAAGCATACAGATGAATCAAAAACTCATTCTAAATCTTCCAAAGTGCTCAAAATTCTCAAATTAACATACAAGATCACATATTAATTCATTCTTTCACTCGAAATTTTCCGATTATTATCATGATTTGGGGTTACGATTTGAGACTTTGCACGCATGTTATCATCATAATGCCTGAATATTAAACAAACAAACGCCCTAGTAGTAGCAGAAAAGACATCAACATCTTAAACCCAAAATCACTTGATTTCAAACCTATGTTGTTTCTATTCGTGCAAACACCCAATCGAGCATTCTTTAGTGTTCTCTAAAGCTATATGAACTGATTAATTAGACTAAAAACACATAAAAAAATGCCCCAATTCATAATTACATAAACCCTAGTTTCTGATTATGCCTTATTGACCATTGAGATCTTTTGAAACATTTAGGAAGCGATTAGACAACAACCATGAAGAAATTAGAAACTCCCAATCGTGAAAAAAATCGAGGATAAAAAATCGTTTGTCTGAATCGTTGAGGTTTTCGATTATGTGTGTTCCTTTTGAGAACATTTGTGGAAACATTTATTAGTGTCACTAAGTGTAGAGTAAAGTTTGACTATTTGACACATGCAGTCCCTTAGCCCATTTTATTTTCCATGCAATGTCCTTTTACCTAAGTTTAAACTTTTGTGTACTTTACTCATTAAAGGTTAGTTACTTTTTCATTTGAAGTCCAAACATGGTTAATTTTGTATCGTTGCAGAAAAATTTCTTTTCTCCCCCTCGAACTAGCATTTATTTTGTGAAACCTTTTTTGCACATTTTAATTCGAGAGATCATCAAAATTTTTGAAAATGAGTTTTAATACGAATGATGAAGAAACAATTTTTCTTGAAGACTTATGATAAGGTGTGCAAACTTCATGATTTTATGAAAATTTTCTCCCCCTCAAAACATGTTCTAATTTGACAATGTACAGCAAAATTTATTTTAATAGAGGAACATAATTTTGAAGATAAGAAGTTTGTACACGGAGAAAGAAGATTCTTTTTGTATTTTTTGAAAGTTTTATAGTTTTTTGTATTTTGTTTTTGATAAAATATTTGCAAAATGTTTTGGTGTTTGACTTTCTCAGTTGTGTTTAAGAAAGTTTTTCAAATCATCTAGAGTCAAACACCGCATACCAATTTGGTGAACTAATTCCACAAATCTTACATGGGGCAAGGCTTTGGTGATTAAGTCAGCTAATTGGTATTTAGTACCCACAAAGTATAGTTCAATTGTACCCTTTTCAACATGCTCTGTGATGAAATGATATCGGAGTGCGATGTGTTTTGACTTTGGATGTTGAAGCGTGTTGCATGAGATAACAATGGCACTCTTGGAGTCAGTAAATGGGAATCTTATTGTATATGTAACCGTAGTCTATCAGCTGTGATCACATCCAAATGACTTGAGCATAACATGCTGACATGGCTACATATTCCGATTCTGTTGATGACAATGATGTGCAATCCTGCTTCTTTGACTACCAAGATACAAGTTTGTCTCCTAGAAACTGCACTCCACCAGATTTACTTTTGCGTGTGTCTAAGCATCCTGCATGATCAACATCTGAAAAGGCTATTAGTTCAAAACCATAATCCTTCGGATATCAGATCACCAAATGGTTCCCTTCAGAGAAGTGTCTTTCAATTGGTCGTGACTGATAACGGGAGAATAGATATACAAAAATTACTATATCTGGTCTGCTGGCTGTTAGATACATGAGGGACCCAATCATACTTCAGTATTTTGTAGGGTCAACAGGTGTCCCACATAAATCAGCATCCAGCTTTGGTAATGAATCAGCCATAGGGGTGTTATAAGTATCACAACTTGTCATGCCATGTTTCTTTAAAATTTCAAGAGCATACTTGGACTGACTTAAAATTTCCACGGGGTGATTGATGAACTTGGAGTCCTAAGAAGAATGTAAGTTCACCCATCATGGACATTTCAAAATTTTGTTTCATTAATCTTGCAAAAGCAGTTGAATATTTTTTGTTTGTAGAAGAAAAAATAACGTCATCGACATAGATTTGAACAATTAAAATGTCCTCCTGGTGTTTTTGAATAAACAATGTTGGATCCACAGAACCTTTAGTAAAATGATTGGCTAGCAAGAAAGTAGTTAGTTTATCGTACCATGCCCTTGGGACTTGTTTAAGTCCGTAAAGGGCCTTCTTGAGTCTATACACATGATTAAGATGCTATGGGTCGATGACTCTCTGGTTGCCTAACATAAACCACCTCACGTAACTGACCGTTCAGAAGTGTCGTTTTCACGTCCATTTGATAAAAAACCATATTTTTGTATGTATCGTATGTCAGAAAAATACGTACAGCCTCACGCCTAGCCACTGGAGCAAAGGACTCTTCAAAATCAATTCCTTCTTCCTGAGTGAATCCTTTAGCTACCAGACGCGATTTGTTACGAATCACTGTGCCTTCTGCATCTAACTTCTTTTTCCAAATCCACTTCAGTCCAATGACAAAGATCCAATCTGGTCTTTCAACTAATTCCCACACTTCTAATCATTTAAATTGGTCAAGTTCTTCATGCATTGGCTCAATCCAGTTGCCATATGTCATTGCTTCTTTGACGTTTTTGGATTTCTATCCATTCTCAAAATTTAGTATACATTTTTACTATTCACTTTCACTATTCATTCTCAAAATTTTTATTTCACATTCTTTTAAGTTAACCTACTTTCACGATAACCCGAGAGGTTGACACTCGTCGGATCATTTTTGCAAATTTCACGAAACCGTGTCTGAGATTTATGTTTAGGTTTAAACGTCATTTAAGCATCCCAATATGTCCACACGACATTACAAACAAGAGAAATATGTGATTTTCACATCTTATGACATTTTCATAAGTTTTGGAATTTTACATTTTCCGATTTTGCGTTTTAGCGATTTACGCATTTTAAGCTTATGTTTTCAGGTTTTAACAACGTAATATATTTTATTATAGAGTATATTAACAAGTTTTAACATATTTATAAGTTTCGTATTTTTAGGACACCCGGTTTTAAGTTTCATGACTTTAAGACTTACCGTTAGTGATTACCGGGACCAAAACTCACTCCGTAAATCAAGATAATATCAAAATGACCAACCAAGTCATCTATATAACTATGGATGAAATTTATGCAAGTATGGAATTTCTAGGTTTCATGTGTACATTTTGAACCATGTCTTAGTGTAAACCTAACCTCCACATCCTAGTATAAATACAATCTCATTCTTCCTTCATTTTCATCACCAAAAACTAGCCATTAAATAAATATGCACACACTTGATCCTTTGATTTTTAAGTTACAAGTTCCATGTCATTGTTGAAGCTCTTGTCAAGCTTTACATGATTCTAGTTCTAGTTTCTTCATCCTTTGGTGAATTTGCAAGCCACACAAGAAGTGTTCTAGTAGAAGACTTCAAGTGTTTTTCCAAGTCATCTCAACTTAGTATCAAGAGGTTGAAGAAGTTGGAAGCTAGGGTTCCTAGTTCTTGTTCTTGTTCTAAATCCTTGATTATCCTTTCTTAATTGAAAGCCAAAAGTTGTAAGAAAGACTAACACCCACTCTTTCTAAACATCATTTACATGTTTCTTATTCTTAATCCATTCTATATATAGTCCTTATATTGAATTCATGATGTACAAAACCTTTTATAACAAGTTGGAAAACTTATATGCTAATTTAGGTTAATTAGTGTTAGAATGATGAACTTTTGTACAACTTTTCTACAAAACCAACAATATATAGACTTGGTAATTTACATATTTTTGTAGAAAAAATTAAAACAAANATATAGTCCTTATATTGAATTCATGATGTACAAAACCTTTTATAACAAGTTGGAAAACTTATATGCTAATTTAGGTTAATTAGTGTTAGAATGATGAACTTTTGTACAACTTTTCTACAAAACCAACAATATATAGACTTGGTAATTTACATATTTTTGTAGAAAAAATTAAAACAAAGACATAGCAATTTGAATCACCTAAATCGAGTACACGAGTCAAAAGATACGGCCAAATGAAATTACCAAAACGAAAACTAAAAGCTGTCAACAAGTTTCTGTGACAGAAACTAAAAACATGGAAAACGAGGCACTTCTGCTCCGATTCGTCAAAAAATTAAAACACGAAAGTTGTCCGGAATGATGTTTTACATCTACGGTAAGGTAACTCGGCATGAAAACGCCAAACAAAGGTATTTTCTGCTTCAAATTGTAAAAACAGTTTTCGGCGTCAAGAAAATTAGTTTTCACTAGACAAGTAATTAGGAACCATGTTATTTTCAAAACTAAACACTTACTAGACATATAAACTTTATAAAATAACAATCTTCATTCAAAATAAACTTTCCTAAGTTTATTTGACCTTCGGAATAGTAACTTTTGTAAAACGACGAGAACTTGTAAAACCATTTGAGTTACTTGTATAACCAAAGGACCAAACTACTTTTGTTAAGCATCTAAACCAACTCAAACCCAGTTACGGAACATGACCAAACTTACTTTGCAAACCATGTAACCACTTAAACTATATGTCACATAATCAAACGATCAAAACATATGTTTTTCCATATCGAACACTACAAAACTAGGTACCTTCATGTGAGAGGTTTCATTTGGGTAAACGGATCGACGAGTTGCTGGATTGATGATTTAAAGTGTCCTAGCTCCTCGAATGTTTACTACATGACCTCCGAATTATGATGGCCCGAACAGTAGTACGAGATGTATAAACTAAACATGCTTCGTAAGTCGTTTCTGTAAAACGATATACACAATCTACCAAGTACTACATCATGAATTATATATAGACATATAGGCACGTGTATGTTTTCTTAGACATTGATCCAACCTAAGTCGCAACATTCTATTCTAGGTTGCTCATATAGACTTTCACGACTCAACTACCATTTTCACTACTCACTACATAACTCACTATGAGTTCATGGCCCCACTTTCTATTACTTAATTGTTTTACAAACACCTTGGGGGGATACAGGCTATTTTTAAACCGAACACATTGCTTTGAAATTGTATGCTATATCTGAATGCATTATTTGCACTAAGTACCACTACTACCAAACTTAAGTCCATACCATCATGAACCATTAATCACAAGTGAAGTGAACGCGAATAATGTGGATAGGCCTATCGGGATTGACAAATCCCGTTTGTTTGACCAAGTCCGGTAAACAAAGGCACTCTATTTGAAGAACTCTAGGTATAACGGAAAATTACCTACTAGGGCCACTGTTAACGGAAAAGTACCTACTAGGGCCACTGTTACTATTATATTAATTTCTATTGATGCGCTGTTAAAATTTTCGGTATCATGAGCTTAGTGCAATAATAACTGTTTTGTTTTCAACTATGAGTGTGAGTCTATAGCTCACAACCAACGCATTTCATCGAACACTCGCTATAGGCAGGTTGCTCAACCGAGTTTCAACATGGGCAATCAAGGCCAAATGGTTGGAGTTATGGGGAATCAGCAAGGATATGCTCCTGGATATCAAATGGGTCAGCAAGCAGGGAATCAGATTGGTTATGCAGGCAATCAGTTGGGTCAGTTTGTGGGGAATCAGCGGGGTCAGAATGTTGGTATTCAAAATATGGGTAATCAGGTTGGTAATCAGGTTGGAAATGTTGCAGCTCCGGTTGGTGGGAATTATGGAAATGTGAATGTGAATCAGGGTAATTTGGTAAAGTGTTTCAATTGTCAGGGTGTCGGTCATATGGCAAGGAACTGTCCTACTAAGCCGAAAAAGAAGGATACAGCGTTATTGCAGAAAGCATTGATGCTGGTACAAAAGGAAGAGGCAGGATTCCAGTTATCTGCTGAGGAAAATGACTTTATAGCTCTTATGGATGATATGGAAGATAGAGAAGAAGTGAACGCGAATTGCATTTTCATGGCAAATCTTCAGGAGGCTAAGTATGATACAGATTCTGAGACACCTCCTGTTTATGACACCGATGCAGTATCTGAGGTACCATTAAACAATACTTGCAACAATAATGATATATTTGATATGTCCCCTCATGAGGAACAACATTATGAGAC